>VVHJ01001051.1:0-24624 GCA_015107715.1 Tylochromis polylepis
TCTCCTGATGTACTGGCCTGTCTCCTGGTAGTGCCTCCATGCTCTGGACACTACGCTGACAGACACAGCAAACCTTCTTGCCACAGCTCACATTGATGTGCCATCCTGGATGAGCTGCACTACCTGAGCCACTTATGTGGGTTGTAGACTCCTTCTCATGCTACCACTAGAGTGAAATCAGCGCCAGCATTCAAAAGTGACCAAAACATCAGCCAGAAAGCATAGGTACTGAGAAGTGGTCTGTGGTCACCACCTGCAGAACCACTCCTTTATTGGGGATGTCTTGCTAATTGCCTATAATTTCCACCTGTTGTCTATTCCATTTGCACAACAGCATGTGAAACTGATTATCAGTCAGTGTTGCTTCCTAAGTGGACAGTTTGATTTCACAGAAGTGGGATTGACTTGGAGTTACATTGTATTGTTTAAGTGTTCCCTTTATGTTTTTTTGAGCAGTGTACCATACCTCAAGTCACCATTAGAAAAAATAATGTACTGTACTTAAAAGATGGACATGTCTGGACTGGATATTTTGTAGACTCGACGTTAGCGTTTTAGCTTCCACTATGTTGCTTTTTGGATCCAGAAGTGATCCTGTTTAGATGAGAGGGTAGAGCGCTAAGTTATCATTTAATGCTAGCAAGCTACATTCACAAACTGTAAAACACAGGTAGGTCCCTGCTAATTAGTGCTAAGTACCACACTAATAAAGTACTAGAATTTCAGTCACATCCCATATGATTTCTATAATATTCTAAAAAATGCTCCGAGGCAGCGGGAGTCACTTTACTAAGGTCCACTGTAGTGAGAAATCTGGAGTCTTATAAAATCCAAAGCTTGAGTCATGAGAAAAATCACCCACTGTGTAACTGCTGTGAAGGGGGAAACTATCCATGGAGGCCAAAGCTGTGTTTGGACCGTTAAACATGCTTTTTAATGTTTAAAAGTTGGGCATTTTAACTTGGGAGGGTGTGGGGACTGTTATAGTTACAGAGCTGAGTCGCTTACAAATGAAGAAATTTCCAAATTTTATTGTTCAAGCCAGTTAAAATAGTTGGGGTAAAAGAGGAATCTATGTATTTCTATAGCCACCCAAAATACAAGTCCAAAGAGGCGTGTGCCACCTTACAGGTTGGTTTCTGACTGCTGCGTCACATGTTTACAGCGATCCAGATAAGCACTACCTCATGTACGAACACGAGCGGGTTCCCATCGCAGTGTGCGAGAGAGAGCCGAGCTCCATCATCGCCTTCGCTCTCAGGTGACCACCCGCTTCCCTCCTCTCTGTTTTTAAATCAGCATTATTGATGTCACGTTTGGAAAAATATGGTAAAATGTATGATTGTCACCATACAGCTGCAAGGAGTACAAAACGGCACTGGATGATCTGTCCAAGGTGTCGAGCACTGGAGGGGACGAGACTCCGCAGCCTAGCAGGTACGCCGCATTCCCACCGGAGCTTCAACTCCGTGTCTCCCAACCTGCTCGGCATACAGTGCAGCTGTTATCTTATTTCTGTTATCGATTCATCTGTTAATGATGTTTGCACTGTCCATCAGAATATGGTGAAGAATTAAAGGTGACATACTTATTGTTAACAACCACTCGATATACTCTTATATCCTCTTTAACCCCAGTTTAATTACGCTGCATCTCTCACAGCTTTATTTCTGTGTGTGACGTATCACACCTGAGTGAAAGTGCTGGGTGAAGCCCCAGTGGCATCATCACACAAATCAAAAGAATAATCTGATATATTATTTTGCTCTCTCCTTCCGGCCAACAGCCCAAGTGCCAGTTTCTCACAGTGGGAAGACATTTGTAAAATAGTATGTATTGATTGTGGGTAAACGGAACATAGTGGAGCATTTAGCAGCTTAAGAGCCTCGGCAGATGGGGGAGACCAAAATTGATATTGGACTCCAAGTGAGTGCTAGTTGTTCTGTAGCAGCTAAACAGCAGATGATAAAGCGATGACAATGAGCCAAGCGTATCAACTGAAGTCATTAACATGTGTCTTTGTTCTTCACCACTTGTTTCTGCTGCCCCCATGTCATCTAACACATCTCAACTTGAGCAGCCACACCAGAGTTGTGTTGTGTTAGATGACAGTAATTGTTTGAAAAGCTCAGCAGTGGAAGAGCAAAACTTACTTAGGGTTGTGCTAAAACTCAAACGGGGACTTCATTGGTTCCAATTTTAAACAAATGAATTAAAATCTGAGTCGAGTTTTCTTCTGTCTGGTCCTCAGTGGTGGAGAGAGCCGGGTTAAGAGCAGCCCCGCCAGGCCCACCGAGACCACATCGTCACAGCAGAGTCGCAGCGGCGCAGACACCGATTCTCTCAGTAAGCGTTCGGGTCCACTGGCCACATACGGCGCAAAGTCACTGAAAGGGCAAAGGCTGTAGAGGCTTACCTGGAGGTGGAGTGTTTCAATTCTGTCTCTGTTTTGTGCAGAAGAGGCCGACTCAGCAGATAAACAGAAGAAACAGGCCCTAAATCCACACATTGAGCTACGTGAGTGTTTTATCTTAACTGATTTTCCAGTCGGGGGGGCTGAGGGCTGATGCACCCTGGACAGGTCACCACAGAGGCTGCAAACTATCCACGCTTACTGTGGGAGAGCATGCAGACTCACTGGCAGGTTCAAACCCAAACCTTGTTGGTTAGGACACAGTGCTAACTGCTGCATTACCGTGTTGCACAAAAACATTTATTTCTCTTTGCTTCACGCTGCATGTTATCCCTCTGATAAATGCGTCAAAGCCTGCTGTTCTTGACTCCCTTCTTACTTCCAGAGTTCTCTGACGCCAGCGCCAAGTTCTACTGTCGAATCTACTACGCCAAGGAGTTTCACAAGATGCGAGAGGAAATCATGGAGAGCAGCGAGGAGGATTTCGTCCGCTCGCTGTCCCACTGCGTCAACTGGCAGGCTCGTGGGGGGAAATCTGGAGCGGTGTTCTACGCAACAGAAGGTTGGAGCTGATATCCTCACAGATACAGCTGCTTAGATACAAAAGGGAAAAAAGTGAGCTTGCACAAGTATGCATGTGCACATGTGTAAAAGGAAGCGTGCTTATGCTTTCTTAAATTAATTAATAAGTAAAAAATATATGCAAAACATTGGGACACTTGTGAATATGGCAAATAATATAGTAAACTCTGTAACTGTGTGTGGTACGCACCGAGGTGTCCTGCTTTATTAGGACTGTATAATGATGCGGTGGTAGAGCAGCTCATCTACTATTCTGATATACTCAGTCTTTTGATAATAGAAAGGATGCCAAACCTCTGCTAGCTTCAGGCGCTTCAGTATGCACGTTTTGTTCTTTCCTCTGATGTGTCCTGTCAGATGACCGTTTCATCCTGAAGCAGATGCCCAGACTGGAGGTCCAGTCCTTCCTGGACTTCGCACCCCACTACTTTACCTACATCACGGGAGCTGTGCAGCAGAAAGTATGCATCGCAAACACTCGCAGCATCCTGTTTCTAACTGTCTGATTGCAAATGAGTAACGAGCGTGTTCGCACCGCAGCGGCCGACGGCGTTGGCAAAGATCCTGGGCGTGTACAGGATCGGCTACAAGAACTCGCAGAACAACACGGAGAAGAAGCTGGACCTGCTTGTTATGGAAAACCTCTTTTATGGACGCAAGATGGCTCAGGTTAGAGACGTGGCGTCACTCTGCCTATCGGACACACGGTTCATTCTTAATGTGTCCTGTAATGTAGAACATGGAAAGGACGATCCTTGTCCATAGTTCATCAAAGTGTGAACAAACGTGTTTACAGCTCTAACGCAAATCTTCACATCCATCAGTTTCTTCAGTAGTGGCTGTTTGGACCATGTGGACGTCTTGCAGTGATTTCCTTGTCAAACAGACCTCTGTTGATGCTGTGACATCCCTGCAGGTATTTGACCTCAAAGGCTCGCTGAGAAACCGCAACGTAAAGACGGAATCGGGCAAGGAAAGCTGCGAGGTGGTCCTGCTGGACGAGAACTTGCTGAAGCTGATCCACGACAACCCACTCTACATCCGCTCCCATTGCAAGTCTATCTTACGAGCTGCCATTCACAGCGATGCCTACTTCCTCTCTAGCCACCTCATCATCGACTACTCCCTGCTGGTTGGGCGGGACGACGCCACCGAGCAGCTGGTGGTTGGGATTATAGGTGAGAGGAGGAGGAGCATTTTGTGGAGACTTCTGTTGGGGTTGGGTTTTGTTTTAATTACGTTCCCCTCTCTTGTTTCTGCAGATTATATCAGGACGTTCACCTGGGACAAGAGACTGGAAATGGTTGTTAAATCCACTGGAATCCTCGGAGGTCAGGGTAAGTATCATCAAGCCCACAGAAAGTATGCCTAAGTATGGATTACTTAGATTTTTGTGTACAGCTCATGTCGGGGCTTTAAAGTCATCCTTAGTGTTTCAGAGACGTGAAACACTGATGGTTACTTTTTGATAAGCCACAATAAACATTCACAAAACCAACGAGAACAACACCATTTTCAGTATTAAAGAGAAGGTGGGCTGAAACAAAGGGTTAGTAGTGGAGTTACTTTACTACATATGAAGCCTGAGCTTTTAGCTCGCAGGAGGTTCATAATTTTAAATTCCAGCCATGTTTATAAAGCACTTAGGTAGAGTTTAATATAAATGTCCACGTTTGGAAGAGTATATATGACAGAAGGGAAAAACCCAATAACCATTATAGCCCCACTTTAACTTAACGAACTTAAGACAAATGAAGTCTGGATCTACAATTACGTTAGTTATTTGTAAATTGTGGATGAACATATGAAGTGGGTAACTTTAAATAGACATGTAAAATAAACCCAAATCAAAGAAAGGAAAATAGAAATAATGAATAAATATATAGATCGCGGATACAAGCGGCAGAAATGGGCTTCCTCTGAAGGGTGGCTGGCGTCTCCCTTAGAGATAGGGTGAGAAGTTCAGCCATCCGGGAAGGGCTCAGAGTAGAGCCGCTGCTCCACATCGAAAGGAGCCAGTTGAGGTCGTTCGGGCATCTGACCAGGATGCCTCCTGGGCGCCTCCTGGGTGAGGTGTTCTGGGCATGTCCCACGGGGTGGAGGCCCCGGGGCAGACCCAGGACACGCTGGAGAGATTATATCTCTCGGCTGGCCTGGGAATGCCTCGGTGTTCCCCCGGACAAGCTGGAGGAGGTGGCTGGGGAGAGGGAGGTCTGGGCTTCTCTGCTTAGGCTGCTGCCCCCGCGACCCGGCCCCAGATAAGCGGGAGAAGATTGATGGATGGATGGACAAAAGACTTCCATCTTATTAAAGACATTTTACTGTAAGTTTTCTTTCCTTCTTTTATGTATGAAAAAAAGTACCATTTAAAATACAAACACTTTGTTTCTTAAACATGTGACAAGGCAGAGACCATTACTTAAATGAAGATAATTTATTGTAATTTATTCCAAACATGACTGGCTACTAAAGCATGCATCCCATGCTCTAAAAGATCATGAAATAGAAATATAATGCCCCAAATATATGCAGAGAATGTTAACTGCACAATGTCAAGCAAACAAAACTTTGAGTGCTCAGTGTTACAGAGAGTGCCCCGGATTTTTGGCATTAACACACAGCCCGGGGAAAAAATTGCATCTGGGCTGTCCAGACAACAGCCTGGCACACAGACTTACACACATCAGCTGACCTGACATGTCCTCATAAACAGGAAACTCATTCATTTGTACTGTAATTCTGGATGAACAAATGGCATTGTTTACTAGCCATTAAATTATCTGAACTTCTCCACTGTTCAATCAATCACTCTCAGTCATGCAGCTGAGGTAAATTAGGAATCCTGGGAAGTGTTGTGGACTATACAGTTGAAAATGATAGTTTGTGTGAATTATAATGATTCTTTCACACTTAATGTCTTAACATATCCATACAAAGCTAGAAGCTAGAGGCTGCAGGCAGTCCTGGGGTTTGTTTCTCCTTGATTATGAGGCATAATGTCAGTGCAGATCAACTTAACTAGAATCTGACTCCTTGCTGGAAAGACATAAACACATTAGCTAAGGGTAACACTAAGACCAGTGTGCTGCCTTGTTTCCAGAGCTTGGTTTGGCTCAGATGCACCAGATGCTCTTTCTGATACAGCATTGACATTTATCCAATCTTGGTCTCAACTTGTGCATTAGGTGTTGAGACCACAGAAGCTAGGTTTGTGTCTCTGAACAAAATCTTAATTAATCTGAAAATTTTAATTTATATAAAAATTCAGCCCCCAGTAGAGAAAGGAAAGACAATCTCGTTCAGTGGCCTCAGGATCTCATCTTTGCTTACTGTCACTTAAAAGGCCACAAACTATGTGATTAATTCGTTATTTGTCAATCCCATTAATCAATTTGTTTGTACAAACCTTCAGTTGAAACCTTTGTAAATACTAAAACTCTGTAGAGATGATATTTTACTGATAAGCTACTGCAGCTGCCCATCTACATCCTAATACAGCAGCCCCTCTGCGAATCGCTACCTTATCGTGGTGGAGGGGTTTGTGTGTCCCAGGGATCCCAGGGGCTATGTTGTCTGGGGCCTTTTGCCCCCTGGTAGGGTCTCCCACGGTCCTGGGTGAGGGACCAGACAAAAAGCGATTCAGAAGACCCCTATGAGAAAACCATCGAGGGAACAGTTTACCCTGCCCGGGATAGGGTTACCGGGGCCTCGCCCTGGAGCCAGGCCCGGGGAGGTTGCCCGAGGGCGAGCGTCTGGTGGTGCCTTAGTCCATGGGGCCCGGCCGGGCACAGCCCTAAAAAGGGACATGGGCCCATCTTCCCGCAGGCTCACCACCTGCAGGAAGTGCCGTAGGGATCGGGTGCATTGTGAGTCGGGCGGCGGCCAGGAGCGGAGGCCCTGGCGGACCGATCACCGGCAACCAAGACTGGCAATTGGGACTACCCCTATAGTCGAAATATAAAATGCTGCTAGGTTGTAAAACTAAAGCACAAGATGAGACAACCTTGATACCAAAGTGGTAGATTTCCTAAAAGTTTGTATGTATATGGACAATTTACCGTTCTGTTCTTTATCAACAATAAATTGAAAAATAGGATCCCTAAATCTTTTATAATATTTACTTTTAAAATATCTGTTAATAAATAACATTGAAAAGATAAATAGTTTGAGTAGAGTCTCTCAGCTTTGAAATACATTTGGAGAAGTATGTTTTAATTTATTTAAACCTTTTAAGATAGTTGAAGGTTGTTTCATTTGATCCTAGTTTAAACAATAATAACATTGTGTCACTCAGTCAAAGAACAGTATTACCAAAATCCTGAAGCAGATCATTACTTGTTACTGAAAATATTTTCAAACAGGGCGTACGAAACTACGCCGTCTTTCTGGGATGTATTCCAGTTTTAACAAAGTGAGAACAAAGGGAGATACTGTTCATTGTGTTTCACTGTATTCACGCTGGAATAATCACTGACTCCTTTTGTCCCCAGTGATGAAGGGGCACGGCAGCAGTAGGAACTGAGGCTGTAATTTTGTGTGTTAAAAAGTGAGACAGGCCTGATCAGGTGTCATCAGTTGTGCAGAGTTGGTGGAAATGCAGAGGCTTAATGAGAGAACGTTTTCTATGGAGCCTCTCCAGCCAACCGTGTCACATCACAGAGCAGCCAGGTAGTCATTAGAGGGACAGATGGTGCTGCGGCTGATTCGTCTCTCTGCTGACCCATTTGAAAGCATTTTACCTCATCATGCCCGTCCGCATAGCGGGCAGTGCAGGAAATAGTGAGGACAGCGTGAGACTCAAATGAGAAAATTATAAAATAAATAAAGAAATGCAAGGCACTCTTAGGCCTGTTTCTACTTTGATGTGTGGGAAACTCTAAGGGGCTCATTGAGCCTGTGAATTAGTCATGACTAAAAGTGCAAAACGTGTCGTCTTATTACATGAAGCCACATAACCAACTGTCATTTTGCCTTCTTCAAACGTTCTCATTGGACAAAATCTTTTGCCAACTGAGACACGAGATGGATTACTTGCAAAAATGAAAATGTCAAAGCTGAACTGGATGAAAAAGTAAAGATGATGCTTAGTTTATGGGATGAATGGAATATCAAATTCAGAGAACAGCTTCACTTTCTAAGGAGCCAGTTCCTGCTAAGATGGTGAGATCCCTGTAAACCTTTTAACAACCTAATTTTAACATGAAGAGCAAATATAAAAAAATAAAAAATAAATAAAAAAAAGTCCATCTATATTCTCTTTTGATGACACCTCTGATGTCCTGAAACTACTTGTGAGCCCATACATTTTTATGCTCACTACGCATAATACAGGGTGCTGGTTTCATGCTGTAGACCTAAGTTTAAGACAGAATGAGATGAAACAGGATGCAGGCGGAGCAGCCATGGCACGAATAATGAGGGCTAGATGGAAGAAAGATGAATTATGGGTCACTTCTACAGTGGCTGTCACTGCATGTTTGGCATCAAAAAGACAGAGCAAAGGGTGCTGAGATTCCCTTCATTTCAAAGCCAACCGTCTTCCCACGTGGTGAATAAACCAAATAAAAGGCATACAGTATAATTTTCAATGTCTGTTAGAAAATCAAAAAATAAACATTTGCTGGAGAGAAATCCTTTTTTCTTGAAATTATTATTCATTTTTAATACTTTCAAAGGAGTTCTCTAGATATATATGACATTTTGCAAAATTTGTGTAAATTTCTTGGCTTTTCATCATTTTTTTAGGCAAGGTTCTACCTTGAGACCAGTCAGTGTTTATTATGGGTGTTAACAAATTCAGAAGCAATTTTCTGCACTGCCTGAAACAGGGTCTTGATTGCAGGCACATAGTTCAGTATAAAAAGTCTTTGGCTATTTTCTGTCTTAATGCAAAGTCTTAATCTTAACACTTCATGATAGCCCAGTGAGTGGGGTGAATTTTAGTTTTGATGAGAATTAAATTTCTTGTTTCTAAGGCTGTGTTTCCCACACATAGACTTTAGTTGGACAGACTGCACAGGTATATCCATCCCTGCCAAGTGCATGTGGTAACTTGTTATATAACTTTGTATGTTTTTTTTTTCCCCATCAGTCTGAATGAACAAGGACATCTGAGATAGATTTACCCAGACACAATCTCTCACTGTGCAGGTTTTATTTTTTTATTTTACAAGTATTAATATGTGCGTCGTTGCCTGCATGTATTACCTGGAGCCTTATCCTCTTAATTTTCCTGAAGTTCAATTGCACTGGCTAACATTGGTGTGCACATAAATGGCTGCTCTTTAGTCTTCCTAGCTATGGAAATACATAAATAAAATAAAATATATAGTGCATGGGCATGTGCATCACAATTGGCTTTTAGTTTGATTCATTTGCACAAACAAAGGTGGGACTCAAAGTGGGCTGCTGAGTTTTATTTCCACTGTTTCAAAGTAGGTCAGCACATGATAGATACTTTCCCCCTCTATTTCAATTGTTCTTAAAATTGTTAAAAAAAAAAAACCCAAACAATTTAAACAAAATATTTTAGTTTTACAATTTCATTAGTAATGTTGATATGTTTATTTATGTATATTATTTATTCTTTGTGGGCTGTGTGTCCACCCAAATACAGCTCCATACAGATGTTGGTCAAAAACATTTTTTTGATACTTGTGACCCAAGAACTTGTATCATGTCAGATGCACTTTAGTCCTAAAGTAAGAAATGTTTCTTACCCACAACCAGTGAGCACAAAGCTGAAGCTTAGGTGATGTTAATTATGTAAAGTGTTATCTGGGCTTTGCGCTTGTGCTGATAGCACACACAAAGGTCTTTAAGATTTAATCCTGTCACTGTTTCCGGCCATTTTATCGTGTCTGCTTTTGAACGATGTTTTGCATTCTGCTACTACTTTCTGCATTCTGTTGCTGCCGCCCACATTGATGGTCTTTGCATTGTTGCTATGAATTAGTTATAGTGGCTCAGTCTATTTTTCTCTCTTTGATTAGCAATGCATTGTCAATCTGATTCACACACACACACTGTAGGGGACCAATTTAACACCCCTGCCAGAGTATTGAGACTGTTTTGGATTATAATACATTTTGCAACACTTCTCTCAAGGTTGTAGTCATTGTTTTGGAAACTCTCCAATTGAATAACTGCAGAAAACAGACATTCTTCAATAGTAATAACACAAGTGATATATTGTGTATTGGCTTTAGAAATGTTTCTCCGCTGAGTGAGAAGAGGTCAAAGCCTCTGAATCAAATGCACTCTGTATTCACATAATAAAATCTGTTCTTCATACGTTGACTGGATGAATTTTCTAACTCTGCAATCTCAAAACATCTCTTCTAAATAATTGAAGTGCACAAGGTGAAAAAAATATATTTTTCTTCAAGTATTGCAAAATTTATCTCTGAATGACTATGCCCCCAAAATGAACCTTAACTACAATTTTTCTCCGTCTGAGAAATACAAATTTTTCCTTACCATATACAAAATATGTTATATAACAAATGACTATCCGAACTTTATTATGTAACAGTTAATCGCTTATAATGGTGGATATTGTTTCATTTTAGTCAAAATGGTCTTAGGTGACAGACTGAAACAAATCTCTGCAGCTTGCTACAGACTGTCCTTGAGTTCACCACCTGCCACTCGAAGCCTTAGAAAAACAACACTGAATGAACACGAATGGCTCTTAAAACCACACCTGAAAGTAAATTATGCAAAAGGTTGTGTGGGTGAAGGAAATTAAACTGCAAGTAGCAGGCAGTGCAGTAACTGTCAAAGTGCAGCGTGGAGAATAAGTGCCACATGTGCTTATCTGGGCCAACTTGGAAGAGATTGTGGTCATGTATTATTGTATTAATGTATATGGAATTGCTGTGCCTGCCTATACTAGCAGAAGGTAAAGTTGCATGCTCACACATATCAGCACCATGTGTGATCAAACTAAAGGAATAACACATGCAGTTAGGTCCCTAATTTGTTGGCCACAAATACAGTTTTGGTGTTTTGCCTCTGTTCATCACCACAGTGGATTTTAAATCAAACATTAGAGATGTGATTGAAGTGCATACCTTTGGCTTTAGTTCAAATGGTTTTAGTGGAAATTTGCATTCACTGTTTAGGAATTATAGTCATTTTTATACACAGTCCTCTAGTTTCAGAGGTTCTAAATAAATTGGACAAACTAACATACATTTAAATATAAGGGTTGTTTTTAATACTGATGGATGGATGAAAATCCATGCATTTAATGTCTGTCTTAAGTTTAGAATCATGGACATCAACAAATGCTTGAGATGCTCTGGCAGGCCTTTTCTGCAGCTGCCTTCAATTGCTGCTTGTTTGTGGGTCTCTCTGCATTCAGATTTATATTTAATGACTGAAAAGCATGCTCTATTGGGCCTAAATCAGGTGACTGACGTGGCCACTGAAGAATATCCAATTTCTGTGCCTTGAGAAACTCTTCGGAAGCTTTTGCTGTATGCTTCAGGAAATTATCCAGTTGGACTGTGAAGCTGTTCGATCAGTTTTGCAGCCTTTGTGTGAATCGGAGCACAGAGTATAGCCCTGTGCACTTCAGTCAATAAGCCCAGTTACATTGGCTGCCACACAGGCCCATGCCATCACATTGCCTCTACCGTGTATGACAGTTGATGTGGTATGCTTCAGATTTCTCTCCTTATCCATACTTTTGTCTGTTTTTGTTCACTGATCCACCTTCAGAAAATGTCCTGTTTGTCTCCTGCTTTGCCTCTGCAATCTAAGACAGATACTTTTGCACTAGTATAACTGTGGCTACATTTCTCTGTGAATGTACTATTTGTGCATAGTATATAAAGTGATATATAGCTATATACAGTATGTAGCTACTGACCCTGGGCCTTTTTGTTCTTGAATGTAACTAATTTGCACCTTGTTGTAAACCCTCTGTATTACAATTCATGAAGGTGTCTCTTAATTGCACCCTTTGACAACGATAATGATATGCCTACCTCCTCAATAATTTCCTTAGGGATTAATACAGTATTCTGATTCTCATTCAAATTAAAACTGACAGTCAGCACTTCAATCACATCTTGATTATTTGATTTAAAATCCACTGTGGTAGTGTACAGAAGCAAAATTTCAAAAACTATCTTGGTCCAATAAATCACAGACCAACTGTATATTTAATAGTAAATATATGTTCATTATATTACATCTAAAATATGAAAAGTGCAAAACATTCATGCCAATGTAGTGACTGTTTACAGTAAAAGCTACATCATTTCATGGTAGGAAATCTCCTACTTTGAGAACTCGTCATTGCTTCACTTGAAAATCGACCTTGCTGTGACAGCAGTTTCATCGTGTGTCTAGCTGTGTGGCTTGTGCTTGTGAAAGTGTGACAGCATGAACATGGCTGTGATGTAATGCTAGCTAACTGTTTCCTGTGGTCTATGGGTGTCATTTAGTTAAGTTGATTTGTGGTAAGGTATACCTTTAAGAAACATGGTTAATTCTGTTAAAGTCAACAGAAGTAACTCGATTTAGTTAAGCAGAGGAAGCAACTAATAGCAACAGTCTACAAAGTTTTTAATTATATACAATCCAATCAAATTCTTCATTGTCATTAATCTCTGTAGCTTTCTCTGCAGTTGTAGCCAAGCAGTACTGTTCTCTCTTTCCCACTTGTAATAGTTCACCACGCAGCATTAAACGAGAATATAAGCTGTCATTATTTCCTTAATGACAAGCCAAATCCAAACTGACTCTTCCAAAACTATCTGGAAATTGGAGAGCTAGAAATATTATTGAACTCTGTGTCAAGTGAAATATGGTCTGTCAGGTTATAGTGGCTGTGTTGCACAAGATATGACTGTATTACCAGTCAGCTGGCATCTAAATGTATGTGAAAAATGAGCTAGTAATTGTAAAGCATAAGCAAACCAGAGTGGACACTTTGGCTTGTCATAGCAATGATAAAAATGAACTGTCATTGATTTGGACATGTGATGAATCTGGTTCATTACTAAATGTTTTTTCTATGACAAACCTCACATTGTAGTTGTTTTCTTCACTATATGCAGAAATACCAAAATATCAAATTAATCAGTTTTACATGATCTGAAGGGCTTTGCCTTAAACATACTTTGTGTGAATTTTATTCTAAAGGAAAAGAATAAATGCACGAGATAGCACTCATACAAATACTCTGACCTGGTGGCTTATTTGTCCAGACTGCCACTGAACTGCTGAGTGACCTGGATTATCTTAGCTCAGAAGACAAGACGAACCGTGTCCCTTTCTGCTGTATAAAAAAAAAAAGTACTCCCTGTAAGCCCCAGGAGAGAAGAGAATCAGCCACAGATCATCACTCTTAGAGTTATAGGAGATTTCTCCTAGCACGCTTCCAGGAGGCAAATATTTTTTGACATGGTGTATCAACCCAGGATGTTCACTTGGTACTCATCTATTACGCTGAAAGATCCAGTAAGTTTAACAGATTGCCAAAGTAGAGTGTTGCTAATGGCAGATGTTTTCACCACAGATATTATATTCAAGGTTGCCTGAATATAATGTCACAGTACATTTTGTAAGTTATGAGGCAGTTAGGAATGTAGAAGTTCTCTGAATCCACGGTTTGGAGACTCTATACCTATAGACTGTATCTAAAAGATGGATGTAGCCAGTGTGACAACATCCTCTGGTGACTGAAGTGGAGTTTTAAAGCCTAGCACTAAGTATTTTTGGCTGACTCCATCTTGGCATTTTGAAAGCTGACAAGATGAGCAGAGGGTGGATCTGACTTACAGGGACAGACACTTCCACAAGGTACTGTAGGGACTTGTCTTTAACAAGGACTATAATTCACAAAATGAACAGATGCTGTGTTAAATTTATAGCCTGACACCATGAACTCATCAGGCAGGTGTGAAATGACATCATAATTCCAGTGAGCAGTAGGGATGTTTTCTTTACATCCCTACTCAATCATATTTTACTACTATTTATTTACTTTTTTACAATCAGAGCAGTTTCCCCATTAGAAATAATGGTATTTCCACACTGGAGGGTACCTCAATTTTAGACAATGAACTAAAAGTAAACTGAATTATTCTGATGCATGTCTAATTCATGCTTTATCTGAACAGGCTCTTTAGTTGAACTTCATATTATTGACCAAAGTGACATTACAACTCGCCCTACATGGCTAACCAGCATGAGAAACACAGGTACATAACTAATTTTGAGTTTGTAAACTACACAGGCTCTTTACACCAACATAAAAGATAACACTGTCTTAAAAATAGGCTAACCTCATGCTCAGCTAACCTGTGTGTTTTACATGAAGGTTTGGCTAACTCCTGCATAAGCATCCTCATCTGTAGGTGTTAGCATTCATGCACTGAGTTGCTGCACTTGCTATCATATCCATTCCTTAGCAATCTCAACACAGGAAGTTAGATTAGATATAGGATATTATTTTGAACTAATGTAGAACATCAAAGTCAATGGATAAACCTGATAGTATTTTTTTTGGTACCTCACCTAGTTGGATTCTTTAATTACATGATTATATGCAGGGGTTAGTAAAAGGAAAACATTATTGGTTGTGTAAAGCGGTACACCAAACATACTCCGAATAACACTCTCACCTCTAGGTTAATAGGGGTCTATAATTGTCTGGTATCAATCCAGACTTTGGTGTATTGATAGAGTAAAAGCAGCTGTGGGAGCTGCACATGTGACAGGAAGTAATTAAGTTTCCATTATGCAGAGCTGATCAGTTCTGCATGCCATTAATGCACTCTAAAGGTTTTCCTCTTGTCCACTTCAAAACACAAGGTCACAGTTAATGTAAATAGCTACGCAGTGACCTTCCCGTCACCACAGCATTTCCCTTCTGTGGGAACATCAGCATTAATGATGAATCATTATGGAGTCTGGCATTTTAGTGTCATTATCTGAGAGATTGCAGCTTCTCCATCAACCCCAAAGACACCTACATCTGAATCTTATTATACCCCTCGTTCTGAGCTGTGGTAATGTGAGGAGGATCACCAAGCATTTAACACGTTACACGTGTGATAAGCTGCACTTATATTAGACAGCTGAGTAAAGCAATGCACTGTGAATACTAAATTTGATGTATTTCATCACACCCACACATGGACACACAGACAACATGGAAATAGTGTTTTTATTACCATATGCACCCACACACAGACAAAAATCACACAAGTTTCTTTTGTGATAACAATGTTGTGACTAGGCATGAGTTTCCCTCAAAAAGGTTTTCTTCAATTCAGTGACCCTCTCCTCTCTCTCATTCCCCAAGTGCAGTCATAAAATATGTATTCACATTCATTATGTTTGGACCCAGAATCAACACCCAGAACCAAAGCACTACCCTCCTTTGCCAAACCCAATACTTAAGCGTGCTTCTTCTAGACTATAGCCTGTTCAGCACTCACAATAGATTTCTGATCAGTTTCTGTGTTGAAGCTAAAGCTGAATCAAAAGTGATTACCATCAGTAAATCTGTCACAAGCTCAGAACTTTTGCCTCTCTTAATTCTTAAGTTTCTCATGTGCCATTCTTCTTTCAGTATAGTAAACATCTAGCTAATACTCTCTTTCTGAATTGGGATCTTTTTCTGCATACTTTTCATATAGTATAACAAAGATGTTATAAATGTATTTTAAGCTTCTTTGTTGAATAGTTGCATCATCCAATTTGGCTGTGTGTCTGCGCAAGCTTGAGAGCCAGCTGAGCCTTGTGAGGACTGGAAGCAGGAAATGAGAATGATGGAAAGATTCAGCCCTGGGGCTTCTGTACAGGATCTGGAAACCAAAAAGAAGACAGTGTATCTAAAGCGAAAAAAGTATGACCTACTCTGAAACACCATGTCATCTCCATGTGACATAAAAGAGGGAACTTTCAATCAATCTCCAGATTAATGTGATTCAGGATGAACTCTCCTTACTTTCTATTGCAATGTCTAAAAATAATTATCACCCACCCAAGTCCATCATTTACAAACACAGTTATGAGACAGAAATTCACAAATGCACTTGCTCAAGTGAAAAGCAGAGTGACTATGAAACCTCATTAATGATGGTTCTCAGGAGTTTTGATTTGTTTTTCCAAGCAGATGGTGGTAGCTACTGAGACAGAAATCATAATTCCAGGCATGCCACAGAAATACATGTACTTGAACCAGTTGGCCATGTGTCCACACGGGATCTCGTCAGGGACTAGAATAAAATGAACACCTAATATTTAAAGCACTTCACGGTGACATTCACTTCAAATGGCCTACTCACTGCGCTAAAACGGAAATGATGTCAGATTGTGAGGCATCAGTGGAATGCAGTGTGCCACCTCTTATCATAAGGAAAGACACAATTTAAAGTAAAACTTGTGCCATCATGCTCCTCTGTGATGCACAAAGTGCTTTAAACCTGCATCTTCAGAGAGCAGATTGCACTGTTTGAAGTGTTCTTCAAGGATTTGTATTTGGTCCAATGGGCGCTGCAGTCGAAGATGATGCACCAAATTCTTGTGTTATGTTCTGTCACCTAAAATGTCAAGCCACAAATGTGCACAAAACCTGTGGCTCAAATTAAAAGTGACAGAAACCGTGATCTTGGTGCATGGTCTCTGACATTGCTTTTTAGCAGTTCAGGCTGTTTGTGATCACAGTTAAGTTAAAAGTGTATACACAGTAATAATATATGCTTCCACAAGCCATTTTGGCTGGGAGCTCCAGTCTGTTAAGTGGTGTGCAAATAGAGAAAGTAAATTACCATAATACCACATTTCAGGCTGTGGTAAAAGGCATCAAGGACACAGAAACATACAGCAAAAATGAAAATGTAAATGTGCTGAGCCAACAGCTGCTCCTGTGTGAAAGGTCTCAAGGATATGACCTCAGGAAGCCCTTTATGATGACTGCATGATTTGTCCCACTGCTGCACCAAGAGGCAAATGCCACTTAATGTGTAACTTCAAGGAATTTTGATTGAACTGATGCTTGATTTCATCTTTTGATTCAATTTAATTTTATCTGTATAGAGCCAATTCATAACACATTAGATTTTAATGTACAGACCTTACAATAGCCTGTCAAAGAGGAACCCAATGATTTACTGGTAGAAAGTAGTACAATAACTGCCTTGAAGGCAATGCAATGTGTTGGTGGTGCCAAGGACACAGCTCTCACCTGCTTTCATTCCTACATATCAAAAAGATCCTTTTCTGTTTTAATGGAAGAACTCTCCTCATCCTGAGAACCCCTTCACATTTCACTGGGGTCAATTCTTGCTCCTATTTTATTCTCCGTCTATACAGTATGCCTCTGCTGGGTCATCCAATCTGTAAATAAAGTGGCAATTTTCACTGTTATGCAGATGATTTGCAGCTATATGTCCCGCTCACGCCTAGCAACATAAATACAATCTCAGATCTTATGTCTCTCACATCTGCTTTGCTTTGACTTACAAATGACCAGGGTCATAGAGTCACAATTTCCCTGCTAAGAAATACTCTTAATCTTGAAAAAGTCATCCATGCCTTCATTTCCTCACATTTGGACTATATAATTCCTGCTACACACGTCTGGGGTAAAAGTCCATCTCCACCTCCAGCTCCTTCAAATCTCAGCTGCCAGACAAATTCAAACCAAATCACTATTATCCCTATTAACAACTTGTAAAGCTTTATATGACCTCACCTCAACTTACATTATGACTGTAGTCATGCCTTGTGAACTGAGCCGCTGGATACATTGCTCAGGTGAGACCTTCATAACCATTTCCACAGCCTGATAAATGGTAAATGGACTGGTACTTACATAGCACCTTTCTAGTTAGTTGAACACTCAAAGCGCTTTCTATTGCAAGTTTTATTCACCCAGTCACAAATACACACTCATACAGTGCTTTTATCTATGTCTGAGTGCTTTCTAATATTTGTGCACACATTTGCAATCTCATGGATGTATCAGGGGAAACTCGAGGGTCATTATCTTGCCCAAGGATACTGACTCCTCCAGTTGCTCCCTGACTGGAGGAGTCAGAGAACAACCCACTGACCTTACAAATGGTAGACAACCTGCTCTGCTACCTTGTTCCCTTAATGTGTCACAAGCCTGATGTCTAAGAAAAAAAACAAAACAAAAAACAAAAAACAACAACAAAAAAAATCAGACATTTTCTGTTGAGTCCCACAGCTTTGAACTCTTTACTCCAAACTTTGGTAAATTCAGTATCCATTTTTGTTTATTTTTATTGTATTTATTTATCTTGCTTGCCACATTATTTCCTCCTTTCAGGTTTTATGCACAGATTTGTTGTTGCTTCGACTAAATTTACTTTTCTTTCTGATTTTTGATTGTTACCTAGCTTATTCTATGCTACAAGGCACTTTACAGCTATTTTTTGAAAAATACTATGCAAGCAAATGTTTGTTAATAAGAACAACAAAGCATGTACAGTGTCTGCAGGTGTGTGCTCATAGAGAGCACCTAAAACTAATCCTGATCTAACACAGACCTTTCCTAAAATCACCTTTTAGGAGCAGATTGATCCAAATATTGATAGAATCAATGACAATGCTGGTCTTGGTATTGGAGCAATACTAGCATGAAAGAATCAATACTTTACTTTGTTTCTCTGTTTGTGTAATCCCATTCATCAGAAAGTAACTTTACAGATGTAAAGGAAAACACTTAACTGTGATGCGTGTTGTCAGGAAATTCTCCACTGTGGTAACACCATCAACTAGTAAAAAGATTTGAAAGACTACAAAAAAAGAGCTTTGTCTCAGAACGAGCAGCAAAACAAATGATGAGAGGAGGAAGTAAATCCCTCAGACAGAACCAGACCACCAGCACAGAGGTAGAACCAAAGTTTAACGACAGGCACGTACATTCCTGGTCTCCAAAAAACCCAGTTTCAAAATAGCTGAAAAGGTGTGCTTTATTGTGTTAACTTCTTATTCTGGAAAGTAAAAATCACAATAATTTACTGGTCATGAAGATATGTTTGGATTTGGCAAATTGATGATGATTCCTCTCATAAATCATGAGACAACATCATCCCCAACATAAACTGCCTTTATAAGTTGAAAGTATTTACTTGGTATCAGATCGATATCAGAAATTGCAGTATCACACACCAATGGGTGAATCTTTTGCAAAGTTTTCTATTTAACTCCTTCTCTATGCCAGATGGGAAAGCATTTATATTTGTCATATTTCAATCTCTTCTCAATAGTGCTGGACTGTTGTGCTGATATCTTCATCTGTAATATTCCCTAGCTAGTCTACTGCAATTTAAACACTACCTTTCATAACTATAAAAGAGAGACATTTTAAGATGCATGCTTATTCTTTTTCTTCAGTGGTGACCCCTTGGGAATTAAGACCAAATGTACCAGTGCTGACTTATTCATTTTCTAACCGATCATTATGAAGGCTATTATCAAACAATTAGCTTGCCTCAACTTTGCTACTTTGCTTTGAATTGAGACGCTAATGGACTGAAGTGGTAGCCAGGCACTGTCCAAAGGTTAGGGTAAGACATCTGTTTGCCAGCATATTTAAAGTTCAAAAACATTTAATAGCTTGTTTGTGGATCACAGATTTATTTCTTTTTTCTTAACAGAGCCTCACTGTTTCCCATTTTTCCAGTCTTTATGCTAAACTAAGCATTCAGTCTCTATTGATTCATATTTTCAAGACTGAGAAGAAAAAGACAACTTTCTTCCTCATATCAAGAAAAGAAGTAGCTGTCAAAACATCAGATATTTCTTTAATGTGAACACCTTACTTTATGTGTAGCTATACATAGCCTATATAAATCTGACATTTGAGATGCATCTAATTTAAAAGAGAAAATGCATTATACTCTGAGAAAGAAAAGCTTAATTTGCCAAAATCTCTATTCGTTTAATGTGCACACTCCATATTTTACTTAAAAAAAAAAAAAGAATCTTTGAGATGTTTATATAGTTCCAAAAATCTGGATGTGATGGATATCTGACTCAAAGGTGAAAAGGAATCCATATCCATCACAGCAGGGTTAAGAAAGTCTAATACTTTTCAAAAGTGAGAGGCTACAGACCCACTGCCAAGAGAATAACATGCAGAACACAACAACAGCCTGCCATTCATCACTTGCCAGCTTCAGGTTCAGAGAAATGTGTTTTTATGTAGGGTATAAAAGACAATGCTGCTGGTTTGTGCAGAAAAGCCAGACTTTACGGCAGTATTTTAAGACCCAAATCTTGCAGATAAAATATGTTTGAATTGTTTATCTACAATTATTTTCCTTGCAAACATATTTCGTTTCTCTACATGGCTTTGTGGTGTTTGTGCAGTTTTTTTTTTTTTTTTAAATCCTTTATTCTTGACAATACACATTGCCATTTGTTTCAGTCAGGCAGTTTGGCTGCACATCTGAGCTTGCCCACGGGGACGGCTAAAATTCACTTCTACTGAGCACAGAGAATTTAAGATCCTCTAGAGACTATGTGCCTCTAAGAGCAGGCATATGCTGCATTACTTAGATTGTATTCAACTTATGATTATAAAATTGTGCTTTGGGTACATTTCTTCTTAAAATTATATCTGGCTTCACATGGAGTGATTCTAATACTAATACTAATCTAATACAGATATACTGTACAACCTTGACTCAGGTAAAAGTTAAACTAACGAATTTTGAGCAAACCTACTTCAAGTAAGTTCTAGTCAGGTTACATAAACTTGCTATTTCATCCCCAGTAGGACAATTTATAATATAAAACATATGGATCAAAGCATGCAGGAAAACAGATGGACTGCATGATACAATAATTAAAAGGAAGGCACCAAGAGAGCTCTATGAAGGCCGGTATGAAGTTTCCAAATTTTGAGAAAAACACTCAAATCTGCACTAAAGTTTTATGAGTTCTTCCTCATGGTTTAGCAGTTTGACACACAATCAAACAAACACTTGTCACATGCCTCCGCCTCGGCTCTCGCCTTGACAGAGAAAAATGCATAATAGCAAAGTGCATAACAACTCTAAGTGCTGCAAATAAAGTTCATTTCAAGTTCAAGTGCCTAGTGCCAGGAGAATCTGTGACCAGTGCAAACTGAGAATGAGATAGGGAGGAACAGGCAGAGTTAGAAAAAAAAATGAAACAAATAGACTCAGGTACAAAGGCTCTTGTTTGTACTATAACTGGGTCAGCACAGACATCAGTCAGATGGGAACCATTTTATTCCTTGAACTGAACTCTTTGTGAATCTACTTTTAAGCTCCAATTATTCCTCAGAAAAGGGGCAAATCTCTAGCAGCTACATATGTAGGACTCCCAATCAAATATGTAAATGATGAACCACTGACAACAAAGATTTTCTGTTTCCACCCAGCCCCTGAGACAAGACAGTGCCACTAACAATGAGCAAGCAATCTTCATATCTTGTCTATTTATGACCGTCTGAGTTTCAGTATGTTGGTATTTTGTTAATTTTATGTAATCTCACAGTTTGCAATGTAAGCTTCTATATGCAGAATATGCATTTTCCAATGAATTTATTAAAGATTAAAGCATTACTGGTAGTCTTATCAACTGTGAATAAATCTTTGGCTGTCATAAACTCAATGTTTCATACCCCATTGGCATTTACAGCTGCCACTTCATTAGGTACACATGCTCAACTGCTCATTAACGCATATGTCTATTCAACCAATCACATGGAGACTTTCACATTAAAAATGAAAGCATGGATCCATGCTGCCTGCTATTAGCTGTTCTGTCTGGTGGTGTAATGGCATGGGGGATAATTTCTTGGCAAGCTTTGGGCCCGTTAGTACCAGCTGAGTACCGGTTGAACACCACAGCTTTCTGGAATATTAGACCATGTCCATGCCTTTATGGCCACAGCATACATATCTTCTGATGGCTGCTTCCAGCAGGATAATGCACCAAGTCACAAAGCTCAGATTATCTCAAAGTGGTTTGCTGAACATGACAGTGAGTTCATTGTACTCAAATGGCCTCTACAGTCATCAGATCTCATTTCAATAGAGAACCTTTGGGATGTGATTTGATGAAATGGCAGAGTTTCATCATGGATGTTCAGCTGAGAACTCTGCAACAACTGTGTGATACCATCATGTCATATGGCCCAAAATCTCTGAGGAATGCTTCCGGCACCTTGTTGAATTGATGACATGAAGAATTAAGGCACTTCTGAAGGCAAAAGAGGGTCCAACTCAGTAAAAGCAAGGCATAACTAATGAAGCGTCTATTAAAGTTCTGCATGTAGTAGGTTAACTCGACCACAGTCTAAGTAGTCCCATCATGATGTTTAATGTTGCTGTATTGATGTTTTTGGTCTTGTTTCTTCTGATTTTAACGTGTCAACAACTCGGCCCACCTACATATGAATAGACACACCTTCCTTCTTTCGTTCTTTTCCTAAGCACATAAGAATTAACATCAAACTAAAACTCCCGTACTCATACCATAAACCTTGCTACAGGCTCCAAAAACAAGGCTGTCAGTTACTTTTACTACAGACCAAACAGCCCCCTTCACAAAGATGGATCAATGTGCTCCATGTATCTGTTTGTAGTAAAAGCTCTGAAACCAATCCTCTAGTAAAAAACAGCATTTTATCATGACGTGACAGGGTTATCCAAGAAGGGTCAATGTGCTCAAAAGAAATCCACAATACCCCTCTCTGTCTGGGCTTACTGGAGTTTGATCATCACCGTCAACAGGAACATGACCTCCCTTCTGATTGAGGTGGATCTCAAACAAACACTGGTGCCCTCATCTACTGTACATTGCTTACAACCTCTGCTCGTGACAGAAAATACATAGTGTTAGGAAAAACAAAACAAGTACAAGAAAGAGCACTTTATCATGGTGTTACATTTACTTTAAGTTTTTTAAATTGAATCTACTTTTATTTAGCAAAAATGTATTTTATTTAAACAGATGACTTCAAATTTCCCTATTTATAAACCTATTATGACATCTACAGATGGATCTGCACTCGGCGTGACTTCTGTTTCAGAAAAAAAACATGAGTTGACAAAAAAAAAAAAATTCTGAAATAAGTTATGATTATACAAATAATCCCAAAGAACACAGACCTATATTGTCCAAATGTCTCAAAATGAGGATAGTAATTGGTAGTGACAGTCAGTGATGAGTGAAATTGAACTGCAGAGTAATTACAGAGTTTGATTCATCATAGTTACTGTCTGTAATTATGTCTTGGCAGTTTCACTGTAATTCAGCGATGAGACAGATTACAGTGAAGAGAATGTGCAAGAGGCAGCAGAAAATCTGCACAAAAACACACCATGCTAAATCGAGGCTCATACTGAATGCAGTGTTTCTATATGTGGTGCGAAAAATAGCAAATATATGCTTTGCTGTGTATGCTGCAATGTGTGAAATAGAGATTAATAACAGCAGCGTTTTCTGGGTCATTTCAACATCAGACTGTCAGTTCTCCACCCTTGTATGTCACATGTTTCATTATAAGCGGTGTGTCTAGGCTGCGAAATGGAAAAAAAAAATACTCACACAGAATAGGCAAATACAAAAAAAGAAGAAAAAAAAGACAATCAGCTCATGTTTTGAGGGGACTGTTTTTTCACGATTTTTCAAGGCCAAACTGCAGTGAAACTGTCAAACACAGGCCAGTTGCAAACTGCACACTGACACTTTGTTCACCTCTTAATTCTCAAAATAAAGTACAGCACATTCCCAGCACCACTGAACCGATGTTTTTATATATAGTCTTCTAAGGAAAGCGGAAGGTAGAAGCTCATTTCTAAAATTTCAGTATATGCTCATTGTTTCCACTTCAAATAAAACTAAGGATTTCATGACAGACCTTACGTAAGAGCAATAAATCACACAGAGGCATTACTGGATGCATGGCATATAATGTGAGCAACAAAACTATGTGCAATCTATATGATGGATTGCAGCAAGAGCACTGACACTATCAATCAAACCTAATAACTGAAACTCTGAATGAAAGGACCAGTAATTTATTTTTAACCTTCAGCTGATACCTGGAAGTATTTCTGCATTGCATGAAATTACTATATACAGTAGATGTTTGCTGTTTGTACAGTTTAGCACTTTTTACAGCTATTTTGTAAAAATCTGAAAAACACATTGCTGATAGACTGCTTTTCTGTTCCGTCATTATTTAAATTTAGCTCTTCACAAGTCAGTGCACTTGAGAGAGTCAACAAAAGCTCTGTAAATTACTCTGGAGTCACATTACTCTTCGCTGAACTAGCTGATGTAGAAAAACTCCAAGTGAACAATACCTGAATGTCAGAGAATGCTTTTGGCTGATGTGATGGTGTCTCATGCAGGTAACTTCAGGGTTAACATTTCTGTATTATGAAGGCCGTTCACTTCTTACCAGGGTACATCACCATGGTAACCTATGCTGCAGACATAACCTGCTCCAGATTGGAGATCAACCGATATGAAATCGCTGCCTACTGACCAATTAGTTCTTTGGAGAATAGCATTTCTGTCTGAAATTTTTAATAGTGTCTCAAGTCTTTTTAAATGAACATCAGTAATGAATTAGATTCCTAAATTCT
>VVHJ01001053.1:0-17351 GCA_015107715.1 Tylochromis polylepis
GTTTGCCCCGGGGCCCATGCCCAGTGGGACATGCCCAGAACACCTCACCCAGGAGGCGCCCAGGAGGCATCCTGGTCAGATGCCCGAACCACCTCAACTGGCTCCTTTCGATGTGGAGGAGCAGCGGCTCTACTCCTGGATGGCTGAACTTCTCACCCTATCTCTAAGGGAGACACCAGCCACCCTTCGGAGGAAGCCCATTTCTGCCGCTTGTATCAGCGATCTCGTTCTTTTGGTCACTACCCACAGCTTGTGACCATAGGTGAGGGTGGAGACGTAGATCGACCAGTAAATTGAGAGCTTCGCTAAATAAATATATTTATATATTTATTTATTTTATTTTATTCAGTATTAAAATGCATTTGATGACCTCAAACATGTAAGTGTACACAATCATTGTGGTAGCATAAGCAATAGCTTCCAAGTATCAAAACTGAGTTAGGCTGACATCATTTTTAATCAAGGTGATTGGTTGATACATCTCATTGTGGTATATGGGTTTTCTTTTTGTGGGTAACCACAAAAAAGAAAAACATTTTTAAAAAAATTGTATGAGATCAAAAGAAGCAATCATGTGTACCAAATTTAATGCATGACTGCCATAGGAAACCTCAGATAACCCACCTCTGACCGCAAGTCATTCAGATTCACTACCACTGAGGAGGCAAATAGATTTTTTTTTTCATTTTTCAAAATAATAGGACAACAGTTACTACATAGTGGACTTTAAGCACTCTTACTTGCTGTAGGGCACTTGAACCACCTGGAAGATTGTCTCTCTTTAACCTGGAGAGGCTGTGAGTGACTCCATCATGTCACCAAAATACAAAAACATAATATATCCCAAAGGAAAAAAATCCATCCACAAAAAACCCCCTCATCATATCTGATAGTATGTAGAAGTACCTCTATTGTAGAAAGCTGTGAATAAAAAGCTAGAAATCTCTTACATTTCTATTTTTATCTTTACCAACCCCAAAAAGGGGATTTGTCCAGTGAAGGCAAAAATCATCCCATATTTTATTGGTGTTAATGCTCAATCTTGCTGGAGTTTGTTTAAAAAAATCGAATTAACTATCATCATCAAGGTGTGCAGAGTCTAAGAGTCCCCTCTTCAGTTTGAACAAATGCAAACACCAAAGAGACTGCTGCCAAAAAATACAGAATCACTTATTTGGGACTAAGCATGTTAGCCAACAGACACAGCAGGCCAATAAGATGAAGGATGTGTCCACTTGCTACCTATAAATCAGCAAATAGGTGGATAATTTACAGATATGTCAATAAATATTTGGACAATGACATGGTTTTTACAGTTTTGCCTCTGTACACCACCACAGTGGATTTTAACTCAATCGAGATCAGATTCAAGTGCAAGTTTTTTTTAGCTTTAATTTAAGGAGTTTAATACAAATATTGAATAATTAGAGCCAGTTTTATAAATAGCCCCATATGTTAATAATTAGACAACTGACTGACAAGGAATTTCACTGCCAGTCGAGGCCTGGTGCTTTGTTATTTCAAGAATAATTATTTAGTGTTGAACTTGCTTTTGGTTGCTCACTGAAGATGACTAAAATGCAGAATAATTTCCTTGGCTAACAAAAATGCCTTTACAAAATTTAGACACATTGAGAACTCTTCCTTGTCATTGTTGATGTGTATTACCAAGAGAGACCTTCATAAATATAAACACAGAGAGTTTGCAACAAGGTACAAACAACTGGTTACAGTCAAAAACAGGAAAGCTGCCACTGGCACTAGTATTTATTGATGTGTTACCTGCTGATAGAAGTAGAAGGATGAAATTTGATGTGTTGACAGCTACACTCTCCGCTGTGCTCAGATAATGACCCAAAGCATAGTACAACCAACAACCAAGTCAAAAACCTGATCTCAATTTGACATAGCATGTCTTCCAGATATCGAAGACAAAACTGAACCGAAGACAGCTACAGTAAAGGTCTGACAGAGAATATCAAGGAAGGAAACACAGCATTTGGTGATGCCGATGGGTTCTAGACAGTCTTTGACTTTAGTGGATTTTCACCCAGTTATTAAAAACAATCATTGTCCATCTACTTTTGTACCTCTGAAAATGTAGTGTATATTACATGGCTGTAATTCCCAAACAATTAATGCAATGCTTTTGTTAAACCCCTCTGAAAGCTTGCACTTCAATCACATTTTGATTCTATGACCTAAAATCTACTGTAATGATATGCAGAGGCAAAATTATGAAAGTGTGATTGCCCATATATTTATGATCCTAACTGGTATCAAATGATCAGTGTGCAGTTGTTGGTTGTAATTATGACTAAAAATTGTTGTTGCATTTAAGAAACAAGCAGACAGAAATGACTGAAGATGCCTTAATAGTCATTTTGTCACTGCCTCTACTGGTGAAAGACAACAGTGTGTATAAAATGGCTCAACTCCAGCTGCTAATTCAAATAAGCCAATGCTGTAAGCACTCTTTAGAGGTAATTATTTACTGAAATAAATTCTCAAGGAGGTGCACAATTCAACTAGAAAAAAAAAGGACAAAAATTACCTCTCGACAAAACAGAAACAATTGACTCGGCTAAGCACAGATAGACTGTCATCCAAAAGAACCTAGCCATGACACCTGTCCCTCCATCTTTATTGCATGTTTAGTTTCTGCAGAATCTCAATTACAGGGTCAGTTTTCAGTCTTCTGCTTTTTTAACCACATGGTGAAGGGAATTTGGTTTTCTCAAGACCAAGGGATAGGAAGCATTACATGTTATTATGTTTCTTTAGGGGCTCATGTTTGGTTTTCACCTTCCAGACAGAAACAGTTCTGCAGACAGTTCTTCAATACTATCCTCCCCTTTGCTTCTATAGCTATTTGATTGGGTCTTTGAGAAAAATAGCTAACCTGATGCTAAATTATCAACAGCAGAGGGTGGATAGTGGCCTATTTACATAATGTAGCTGATGATAAGGAACAGTAACGTATGCACTGGTTTAACAGAGCTTTTGTCTCCTGTGTCTTTGGGATTGTCAGATGAAAGCAGCTGCATACATTGCCATGGTATGTCTACAGTCTATGACCGGCATTTGTTTTCCAGATTTTTTTTTCATTAGATCAACAACTAGACAACACTTCTTTTGAGAAACCCACAATGATAGACTCTTACCAGTGACATAGCCCTGCATTCTGCACAGTCTGGCTGAAGATTACTTTGACAGCAATATGTTCAGATCCAAAGCACATGATGCGGACTGATGTTGACAATAAAGCTGGATACCATGAGCAGTAATCTGTAAGATTTATAAGACATTCTTGGCCGTGTTGTCTTTACATGGAGCAGAAGAGGTGGATGAGGGGCAACATCGTTACTGTGCTTTTCCAGGCAGCAAGCCCTACAGCATTGAACAGACCTAATCTAATTTGTTAGTGGAAGATTTGAGTGCACAGAGACACAGACCATCTAAGCCAGCAGAGATTTGTTTTATGGGTGAATCTTAAACAGTATCTGTTTGTGAGAGGAAACTTTATCAGTCAACACCATCAAATGTATTATTATTTCTTAAGACATCATAAATACATTACTATCATGTATTGACAAGGGCAAGGGAACACTGAACTTTGTGTGTATTGGTATATGACTCACAAATTTTCTTAATTTACAGGATACATTGGGCAGGAACAGAGACAGCCACTCAGTGGTGTGGATACATGAGTGGAGCGGTGCAAGCTGGTCAGAGAGCTGCTCTGGAGGTGCTGGCTGAAGTGTCCCACATGACTCTGACCACAGAGGAGCAGGAAGAATTGCAGCGCATTCAAAATGTCAAGGGTGCTCCTAAGCAAAGACCATCATCCAAACTCATGTACCTGCCTACAAGCAAATCTTTGGTTATAGCAACACTGACAATAGGAGCTGTTCTTCTGCTGGCTCAGCATCAAAATACAATATTAAAGATCAAAGAGTACTTCACAAATGCCTTTTCACCAGTAAAGCATAACCTTCTGCTGTGATAACAAAAACCTGTAAACCAAGAGTACATTTAAACAAAAAAAAGAAAAAAATCATTTAAAACAAGATGAAAAATATATTGGCGGCAGCCAGTGGCACTCCTCAGCCTCCTAGAAGATACACCTATGGCATCAATTTCAAAATTTTTCACAAGATTTTCAAAAAACTTGACCTCAGACCTCTGACTTTGAGGTCAGACCACTGAGATCAGAACTCATCTGAGATTTTTAGTAGATGCACCTATGGTATCAATTTGAAAGTCTCACATGGCCTCATTCTCGAGTTATTGCATTTACAAACTTGGGTGTGCACGGTTTTGCTGGAGTCTAAATTATTTTCAATAACAGTGATTACACACAAAAAAACAAACAAAGCAGCATCCTATTAAAATGTTGTCTATAAAATTTAGCCTGTGCTTGTGACATTAGGACCAGAATGCAGGACTTTTACATGTACTCTAGTTGTGCTTGCAAGGTGTAACTAATGAAGTGACTGGTGAATACAGATGTATGGTAGAGCCTTTGGGAAAAATACCTAGGAAAACTCAAAGAAACTATTTATTTACGTATATAAATAAGAGAAAAAAGGTCTGCACTGCAGTTAAAACTAGTTTGTCATGAGAAGATCAAGCCTTTACAGTGTATGCCTTTCATGGTTTTAACACAAAGCCATAACATCTGCATGAAAGGTTTGAAGCTATGCCACAAGCATGTTTTTTAAATCACAAAACCATCAAAAGATAGCTGAACGAGTGTAAGCTGCATGAACCAGTCACACAATGGAAATATCCAAGAGAAGGTGATTTAATCGCTGTCACTTGATTCCACAGTCGATTGAAAGGATTTTTGTCACTCCCAATGTCTCCTCTAGAGAATATCTCAAATGCCCACTAATCACTGTACGGTAGTCTGTGACTCCTTTGGCGCCATGGCTTGCCATTTGTCTTTGTTATCACTAGCTTGCACTGAATCAACTGCTTGTTCTCCTTGGTTTCACTTAAGCCAGCCCAGGCTGAATCAAGCTCAGTGTCCTAACATTTCTGAACATGTTTGAGTATTTGTAGCATTTGATTACTGACCCATTTTTTGTTGAGAGTCAAATCAGTTGGAATCAGTGTAATGGTTCTCGCGCAAGTAAGTTCTGAATAAATTCAGTGTAAAATGCAAAAAGATGTATGTGTACATTTTTCTGTGACTCGTCTGTAACAATAGGCAAAGTACAGTGGATTGTACTATTTTAGAACTCTTCATTGCTCTCAGAGGTACCTTATTATGATATATGCCATTGCCAGCTCAAGGCACACATGCAGTAATGTACCATCTGGGAGAATGGCAACTTGCCTTGTCAGTTGCTATTTTTTCCATCATTAGTTGAAATCCAGTTCTAGGTTTTTATGATAAATGCATTCCCCTCCCCAATCCCATTGGGATATCATGAGTACTAAGTAGAAAAAAGTTGGCCAAACTATTGTGTTGAATGAATATGAATGAATATAAGTCCAACATGAGCCTCAAAAATGGCTCAGATTTTTATAATCAGCATCAGCATACAGTGTGCACGTTAAAGATTAACAAGTGCAGAAGCATAGATTCAAAAATCTAAAGCTGTCGTCATCACTGATGGCAGTGGCATAGTTCATCAGAATTATAAATGCTTTGTACTTTAAAAAAAAATGACTGAAGACTGAAGACTGAAGCACAACTATATTGCATGTCATAGGTTTAAATTATACCACAATATTGTGTTTTTTGAAAAATTTGGAAGAAGTGTGTTGATAAACACCCAAATACAGTACACCTAAAACAAATGTCAGCATTTTTAAAAAAATCTCAGTAGCTCAGCATTTTTTACTATCTCTTGAGATTTTGCACTGTGGAGTGTGTGTGTGTGTGTGTGTGTGTGTGTGTGTGTGTGTGTTTTATCTAATATCAAAAAAACAAAACCAAAAACACATTTCCAGCAAAGTCTCTAAGTAATGCGCTGTAATTACTGTAGCCTCTGTAAACACCTGTCAAATCACTTGCCATGGTGTTTGCCTTTGGGCAATAGCACCAACTTTAAAAATTCATACTTTCCAGTGCAGTGTAGTCAGCATGTGTAGCCATAAACAACACTTTTCACAGGGCTAAACCAGAGCTCAGCTAGTTTAAATAGATGTTATTATTATTTATTTAGACACGCAGTGGGTTGTAAACGGAAGTTTAACATTAATGCAATCATTCAACCCTGGAAGAAGGAATGCATTCATCATGTGAGCAATTAGTTGATACAATGCCGGCAACTGTGTTTATTCTGTCTTTTCTATTGTTTTTATGCAAATATCCTATAAAGAGGCACCAAGTTAATGTTTGCAAGGATTTCTTCGTGGCCTCCACTGCCATTTGTCAGAGAAGACTTTCCGTATTCTGTTATTCTGTTATACAAACATAATGATTTTTGAGACCCTTTTAAAACTTGATGAGTCATTTATGCAGCTGCTTCAGCAGCCGTAATTTACTCACTTCAAAGTGAGAGGGCAGTTCACTTTAGAATTTAATGTATACAACACAATTTTGTAGCACCAATTTGTACCCAGTACCAACATCCAACTTTGTTTTATTTTTTTGTTGTTGTTTTTTTTGTCTTTGAAGAGAGAAAAAGTCTGACACTTTGAAGGGAGAAAAAGTCTGGAGGAAAATGATGGGCATATAGCACATCTGACTTTGACGTTGATATTTATGTTCCGCCTTAAACCAGTAATAAGAAGTATGCTGTGCCAATTACATATTTCACTCCTCAGAGTCTGACAATGACTCACGGCCAAGGGTTCAAAAAAATAAAGGATCAAAAATATATGCAGCTTGTGCATCAAACTCTGGTGCTCACAATCCAACTCAGTTTGGTCAGAGATAGATTTATGTTAAAAGTAGCTGAAGGATCATCAATTCACGAGCCTTAATAAAAAAGTAAATTAAAAAAATGAAGACTGGGCAAAAGAGCCCTAGCAGGAGTGCTCATTTCTTTAACTTGAATTCTTCAGCAACTTTCAGCTGGAGCTACCTGGATATATACTTTTCTTTTTCTCCCACATGTGGTAGTACTGTGCAAAGCCTATAGAATCACTTAAGTGTGAAATCTGGTAAGCATCCTTCAAAACATTGCCATCACATCGGTTTACTTTACAACTTATTTTATACATAACTGTTTACATAAATCATGCAATGGAATCTTACAATCTCAAAGTTGTTTAATCGTTATCACTTGATTGCACAGCTTTGATTGACAGAATTTTTGTCAGTCTCACTTTCTCCCCTGATGAGTATCTCCCAACACCCACTGATCACTGAGAGGCAGTCTGGTGCCACCCCTTGCTATTTGTCTTTGCTATCACTAGCTTGCAAAGGATCAACAGAGACTGTTGTCCCAAGTTTCACTTAAACCAGTCACAGCTGTTTCTGTCGCATATATAGGCAGATTTGTACTATAGGAACCATAAAATGACTGCAATAGCAATTGGGTGTATAGACAACAACCCAGGCATCTAGACCAAAAGAAGTGACCATGCTGCCAGGCATTCAAGGGGATTCAGAACGAATTGTCATTCATGAATACACAAGGAAATTAGACACTGACACAGCACAGCAATAAAAACACTCACTCCCTGTGCATTTAGCACCACGGACAGTGACAGCATGGACTAAACAAGAAAGCAGGCAAGCGCCGTGTATGTGAGCCATATACAAATTAAGCCACAGAAGAACAGAAGCACAATAATGCCAACGGGTAAAAATAAACTTCGTTCACCCTTGAAATAGCTGAAGGCGGACAAAGTCTCAGTTAAGCCGGGTGAAGATAGCATCTCTCCACTCATTAGTGCACTTGTGGTAAGTTCTCTCGAAGGCCAGCTGCAGTAACCTTCTTTGAATTAAATGATGTTCACTGTAAGACTGAATCATAACTTATTTCTTATGTGGAAGTCAAGGGAAGGGATCTTTGAATGCTGCATTAGGGTGAACAGCGTTTGCTACCATCTGTCCTCATAATGAAATCTACAGTTCCCACCCCTGTCTTCAACAAGGGCATAATCTTCAAAATGACTTGATTATAACTGATGACTTTTGCCATCATCATTGGAGAGTTGATAGAGCTCGACGTAAAGCAGCACGAGAGAATGGAGAGGAAGGAACACCTGTCGCCAAAGAAAACATTGGTTGGTTTTCTTCCCCTTTTTTGCTCCAGCCTGGGTACCAACTCCTCCTGCAAGTGCTACAGCGAATGCCTTTATATTTGGCACAGACTTTAAGCCACAGGAAAACAATTTTACAAGTCCATCGTCCCAGTTAGCTGGCTTGAAAGCTAAAGCGCCCCATCCACTTCCTGTCACGTTAATTTTCACCTGTTGGGGAAATCCCATTAACAAATCTAATGTTCTATCCTGAGGTACAAGCAAGTCCCACACATGGAGATGTATTCTTCGCCCCTTTTATTCAATAAATTTAATGCTTAATATATGTAGGCTTTCAATTATAATTCTCATATAAATATATACATAAATAAAAAAATCTGGATGGATACAGGTACTGTAGCTGTTCACTGATTCGTATTAGAGAAATCACAAAGCAGTCATCATCGTTTTGTACACTGTTTCAGTGCACTTCTTTTAAAATATCCTTCTCTTTTGCAAATATAAACAACAGCTTAAGAAGGTACATCAAGTTCAATACCAATTAGCACTTTTTCAGCTAGAAGAGAGATTTTGTAATCATTTACAAATAATGAGAAATGTTTTAAAATGACGCAAAATGTAGGTTTCACCACAAACTGATACTTTAAAACTATAGTTAGTAAGGTGGCAGCAAATTAATATAAATTAATATACACACTGACCACTTTTTTAGGTACAGTACACTTTGCTAGCACCAAGTTGGACCCTTCAGATCTGAAAGATCAGTTTTTTTTAGCCTTCAGATCTGCGTTAATTCTTCTCAGCATAGATTCAGTAATGTGCTGCAAATATTCCTCAGAGATTTTGGACCTGATATTGACATGATGTAAGGGTACCTATAAATAATATTTTTTACTTTATTATATATGATGGTGGGTAATTCAGTAGGGAGTGGGCTCAAGCTGCTTTGACAAATGTGTGAAAAGAATGTGAGGCAAAAACATATAACAACAACATATTCATTTGCATTCATGTGTGGCTTGTGAAAAACTGATTACCACTCAGTCCTTATCTAAGTGTGTGAGACAGGGTCCCTACAACCCTAAAGAAAAAGAGAGAATGCTAAACTAAATGCTAGAGTAGATGGTTACAGATTTTGAGGGGATATTTATTTGTTATAGTTATTTGGCTTTTTTTAAACAAGCATTTTAAACTGATTAAAAACAAAAACATGTTTTGCTAATAAAGAAAAAAAGAAGAAAGAACAGCCCATTTCATTTGTCATTCAAAAAAGCAAAAAGATATTGTGCCATCCATAAGAAAAAAACAAAACATAATGGAAAACTATGAATTGGGCTCATACCTTAATATTTTTTAAGCAATTTTTGTTCACCTTGACACTGAACAGATGCAAAAACAGACAACAGCCAGAGAAGAACTTTGTCTTTCAAGAAGCTCGGAGAACTATTCCTGAAGACTGTTTAGAGAAATTCTAACAAAGCTCTTCTCTAACAGAGAAGAATACAGGTAGGCATATAAAATATGGGCTTTCAATGATTTTGGAATTGCACAAGCTCTGTTTTGACATATGCTTTATTTCCATGTATGTTTGCATATGTTTCAGTAGATCTGTGCTCTTATTTTACTTCACTTTATTAGCAAACTATAAAGAAATGAACGGTGTGGTAGCTCAAAAATTTGCACAGTAGTGTAGTTTTGTCTAGGTTCTTATTTCTAACACTCTTTAGTCAGATGTGTCAAAGATTGACTGACTCTCTTCATAGGGTCCACTCAGTCCATTTTTTCATCTGAAATACATGAAGTTTTTTTAGCCTTACCCATGAAATAGGAAGTAGGAGCAGCGCTACAATTATGCTCTCTCTCATTCATAGGATTCGATCTTTGGCTGCATTTATGCTTAATATCCTTCCCTCAGGAGACACATCTCATTGGTTCCAGTGTGTTTGGGAACATCATTGCTATGTGGAAAATACCCAGCTCTCTTAAACCTGCACATTTTAGCAGATAATCAATTGTATAAATCCCCTAGGTGTGCTAGATGTCACCATTAATTTTTTTTCTGTTAATGTAATCTTCAGCTGAGTCTTCAAGTGTGAAATCATACAAAGTAGTGTTGCATCTTTTTTTTTTCTTTTGTATGATTTGTGTAATTATTTTACTTAATTTTTGTTAAGATTATGTCCTCCAAACTGAATTATCATATTGGCCTTTTGTCTTTGTTTAAAACAAGTTCTTCAGGTTGCTGTTATTTAAGGTTCATGGATTACCAAAGTGAATTACAGATCTATCTCTTCACTTTGCTTGTGCTGCCTGTGGTGACTAGTTAAATTATTATTGTTCCAGCCAATCTGATTTAAATACTCCAAACCATGGGATCTATTAGACCCCATTCCTACAAGACTGGTCAAAGAATTCCCACCATTAATTAATACTTTGACCTTAAATATGATCAATCTCAGCTGTTGAAGGTAATTATAGGCCAATCCCTATCCCCATCTTCCCTTTATGTCTAAAATCCTTGAAAACTAGTTGTAAAAAAGCTAACTGATTAGGTGCAGAGGAATGGTTTATTTGAAGAGTCTCAGTCAGGAGTCAGAATTCATCAAAATACATAAACAACATAAGTGAAGGTTATGGATGACATTTGTTTTGACTTTTGTACTTAGAACATGCTGTATGCATTAAAGTTACTGCCCTGCGGTGGTTTGAATCATATCTATCTAACAGACTCCAATTTGTTCATGAGGAGCTTTTTTTCACACACTAAGGTACATTATGGAGTTCCACAGGGTTCTTTGCTGGGAACATTTACATTTATATTATACATGCTTCCCTTAGGCAGTATTATTAGAAGGCATCTCATAAATTTTCATTGCTATACAGATGACAGCCAGCTTTATCTGTCTAGAAAGCCAGATGACACATACTAATTAGTTAAACTAGAAGAATATCTTAAAGATATCAAGGCCTTGATGACCTCTAATTCCCTGCTTCCCTAAAATTAGAAACATGGTGCCTAACCATATACTTACACTAAATAGCTTTTACCTTGGCCTCCAGTGACACTATGAGGGATCTTTAAGTCTTTTTTTGACCAGGATATGTCCCTCAGTGTGCTTAAGAAACAAATATGTAGGACTGCTTCTTTTGCATTTGCACAATATCTCTATAATTAGAAACATTCTGAAATAGAGTGATACTGAAAAACTAGTTTAAGCATTTAATACTTCTAGGCTGAACTACTGTATTTATTACTGTCAGGTTGCTCTAAAAGCTCTACAAATACTTCAATTGATCCAGAATGCTGCAGTGAGAAAGATCACTGTTTAATTGAGAATTTCTGTGATGCTCACCTCTTTTCACCCTCTGTGTATACATGATTTGGGATTTTTATCATTAGTTCTTTTTAAAGTCTATCCACAGGTTGTTTTTTGTCTCCCTCTGCTCTCTTCTTTTACCCTCAACCCAAATCAGTCATGACAGATGTCTGCCCCACCCCCATATACTGCCAGAGGTTTCTTTCTGTTAAAAAGGAGTTTTTCCCAACCACTGTTGCCAAGTGCTTGCTCATAATCATTGTCTCATTACTGGGGTTTTCTTTACCTTACAATATAAAGTGCCTTGAGATGAATGAAACTAAATTTTAAAAGTGTAAAAGTAAGTAAAGTATCAACTAGTAAGTAAGTAGTAAGTAAAGTAAAAGTGAAAACGTACAGGCTATGTACTTTTTCACTTACCATATAAGTAAAAACTAGCTGTTCTGGCACTTTTTTTTTTGAACACAAATTTAACTGATCCCTCATCTTTCATATTAACATCATCATAAAAACATATCAATACAACATAATACAAGCTTTAAGTTTAACTTTTTAAGTTAAAGTCTATTGAATTCACACGCCATGAACATGCATTATTTAGAACAGGCAGAGACGAACCAGTCCACTTTGTTCACTCTTGCCTACTGAGATACATTGCTCTCTGTGATTTAGCCATCCGAATTCAATAAGACATAACCAGATGTTTCATGAGCTATCAAGGCTGATCTCCAAACCCCTAGAATGAATTAAAACATTATGTAAGATTTAATTTTCAAATTTAATGAATGTCACCGAGCAGTCCTTACCTTTGACAGTAAGGTCTCTTCCTATTCTCCTGTCCTGTCTTTCTTACATCTTTTTCCATCTGTCAGTGAAGTTAACTCACATTTATTTCTCTCCCTGTGAAATTAAGCAGCTATACCTTTAGCTAGCAGACGTCATGTGGCAAACTACACAGGAACAGTTTTGTGTTTGTGGATATTTGTTGAACTGTTTAAAATTATGTGTCACTTAAACAAGTTTTACTCTTTTTATTTTTACTCTGTTTTTAGGGATTAAAATTAAAAAGTAAAGTACAGATACTATCACAGCAGACGGAGCAGACTCAAGCACAGACGCAGGTTTCGAAGAATTACAGTTCAATAATTTATTTACACGACACCAAGTGCAGGATATGTACAACGTGTGGGGCAGGGGGGGTCCAGGGTTCCAAGGAAAGATGAGGAGGAGAATCCACAAACTCCACACTCGTCTCCATTCACACTCCACGTTCTTCCTCTGCTCACTCACACTCCTCTTTGGCCACACACACACTCTCGCTCTGTTCACTCCACACCACTCAGCTGCCCTCGGGGATCCAGGGAAGGCAAACACTGACAGGTCCAGATAATCTATACACAGAGGTAACAGTTAGAACACAAGCTAAAGAACTTCAGGAAAAACAGTTGGTAAGATTTACTAGGGCTGCACGAACTCAGGTCGTTCAACGATCCAGCGATGAGACACTGAGCCACAGCCTGAAGTAGTGGCCAGGAACGTTCTTCAAGACCGTAGCACTCCCAGTCCACCAGATACTGGATCCCTCTCCCCCGCTACCAAGAATCCATGATGCGCGAGATGGTGAAAGCTGGCAGCCCATCGATGATCTGGGTGGGCGGAGGGGGCCTGGAAGGAGGGCATAACGGACTGGAGAGACTCGGCTTGATTTGGGAGACATGAAACATGTTATGGATTTTCATGTTGCGAGGCAGTTTCAGATGAACAGAAACAGGGTTAACTAAGGATTTAACTTCAAACTGACCAATGAAAGTCGAGGTAAGTTTTTTGGACTCGTACGTAGTGGGACGAAGCGTGCAGAGAGCCATACCTTCTGCCCAACAGTGTATTCAGGAGCTGGAGTCCGGTGCTGGTCTGCCAGCCGCTTGTTGCGTTCCTTAGCGTGTAGCAATGCCACCCAGGTGGCCCTCCACACTCGCCAGCACCTGCAAAGGCGATGCTGGACAGAGGGTACAGAATGCTCTCCTTTGAGAGCCAGGAACAGAGGTGGCTGAAAACCCAGAGATGCCTCAAAGGGAGTCAACCCAGTAGCCAAAGACATCAGGCTATTATGGGCGTACTCCACCCAGGGCAGCTGCTCGCTCCAGATGGATTGGTTGGATGCTGCGACGCATCGAAGGGCCATCTCCAATTCTTGATTGGCGCGCTCAGTCTGCCTGTTGCTCTGCGGATGGAAGCCAGAGGAGAGACTAACCTTGGCACCAAGTGCTGAGCAAAACTCCTTCCATACCCGTGAAGTAAATTGTGACCCACGATCTGAGACAATGTCCTTGGGGATGCTGTGAAGGCGGAACACGTGGGTAGTGAGCAGTTGAGTGGTCTCCAGGGCGGACGGGAGCTTGGGTAGCACCACAAAGTGTGCTGCTTTAGAAAAACGATCAATAATGGCTAATATAGCGGTGTTACCTGCTGATGGAGGTAGGCCGGTGACGAAATCAAGGCAATGTGTGACCAGGGCCAGGTTGGAGTTCGTAGCGGTTGTAGCAGGCGGTTGGTTTCCATGCTTCTTTTGGGTGCAGGTCAAACAGGCTGTAACATATTCACGAATATCTCGAGGCAGAGTGGGCCACCCAGGGTGGCATGTGAATCGGGCAGTGTGAACCCAGTGTAGTACCTGAGACCCGACCGTGGTGGGAACAAAAAGCCACCCAGGGGGCCCATGTCTGGGATCCAGGTGTGTAATTTGAGCCTCACGGATGGCAGACTCAATCTCCCAAGTTACGGCTCCAATGGAGGAGGTCGCTGGCAGGATAGCCAGCACCTGAAGAGAAACAAGACCCATGCCGGGTCTTGTTTCTCTTCAGGTGCTGAGAACTGACGTGATAACGTGTCAGATTTGATGTTGCGAGACCCTAGCCTGTAGGTAATGGAAAAGTTAAAGCGAGTAAAGAATAGTGCCCACCTGGCCTGTCTGGCGTCAAGACATTTAGCTGATTGTAGATATGCCAGGTTTTTGTGGTCCATCCAAACGATAAATGGCTGAGCCATGCCCTCCAGCCAGTGCCGCCACTCCTTAAAAGCGAGCTTAATAGCTAGTAGCTCCTGGTCTCCCACATCATAGTTACATTCTCCGGGCAAAAGACGGCAAGAGAAGAAAGCACAGGGCCGTATCTTACCCTCCTTCTGCTGGGAGAGAACGGCCTCCACTCCGGAGTCAAAGGCATCAACCTCCATGACGAACTGCAACTCCAAGTCAGGCTAAGAGAGGATGGGCACTGAGGTGAACCGTTCCTTAAGGTGTATGAATGCTTTCTGGGCCACCTGGTCCCACTGAAAAGCGACTTTAGGAGATGTTAGATGAGTCAGAGCAGAGACAATCTTGCTGATATCCCTAATGAACCAGTGGTAGAAATTAGCAAAACCTAAGACCTGCTGGAGCTGGTGGCGATCAGTGGGTTCTGGCCACTCCTCCACTGCCTTGACTTTGATTGGATCCGGTCTTAGATTGCCTCGTTCAATAATGTAGTGGAGGAATGACACCATTTGGACGTGGAATTCACACTTTCCCCTTTTACAAACAATCTATTCTCAAGCAGCCGTTGGAGGACTTGTCTGATGTGATTCTCATGCTCGGACTTAGACGACATCTTGATCTTCTCTAAGTAAACGAATACAAAACGAATGATGAAATCCCACAACACGTACCATGGCCTGATAAACAGCTTGCACATTGGTTACACCAAACAGCATCACCAGATACTCGAAATGACCGAGGTGTGTGCTAAAGGCTGGTTTCCATACATCTCCCTCACGAATCCTTACTAAATGGTAAGCGTTCCTCAGATCCAATTTGCTAAACACTGTCACCCCCTGAAGAAGTTCAAAAGCTGTAGAGAAGAATGGTAATGGGTACTTGTTTTTAATGGTTATTTTGTTTAGTCCATGGTAGCCAATACAAGGCCTTAGACTCTTGTCTTTTTTCTCCACAAAAAAGAAATTGGCTCCCACCAGGAACAAGGGAAGCCGAATGATGCCTGCTGCCAGGGAATCCGCAACATAGGTTTCCATAGCCTCGTGCTCGGGCGGGGAGAGGCTATACAAGCGACTTGTAGGTAGCTGAGCCCCCGGAAGCAGCTCAATAGCACAGTCATAAGGCCTGTGTGAAGGTAGCGACAGTGCTCTGTCTTTTCGAAAAACTTCAGCCAAATCATGATAGACAGACGGCACAGATGAGAGATCAGGTGGATCAGGTTACAGAGGGCGAGAAGTGGAAACGGGGGAGTGGCGGACTTAAGGCAATTCATGTGGCACTCCTCCCCCCACCCAGACACGCACCCCTTCTTCCAGTCAATTTCAGGTTTATGTTGTTGCAACCAGGGGTGGCCGAGCACGAGAGTCATCTGAAGTACCCTAAATACATAAAAAAAAAAGCTGACTGACTCGGAGTGATTGCAACTGGTACTGTGAGATGCGTAATATCGGGAATGCACTGACCTGACAATGCTGCAACCTGGAGAGCGTGAGGCAAAGGTTCGGTGGCTAGATTTAACTGGTGAGTGAGAGAGGAATCAATAAAGTTTTGCTCTGCGCTAGAGTCAGTTAAAGCAGAGAGAGAGTGTGCGTACTGGCGTGATAGGTGAGATTACCCAGCAGCATCAAACACTGAGGAGAATTGTTCAGAGATGCTTCGCCCACCAGTACTCCTACCCTTACTGGTGGGCGCGCCCTTTTGACCAGGATGGACAAATAGAAACAAAGTGGTTCTTCTTGCCACCATATAGACACTCACCGGAAATGAGGCGGCGGTGTCGCTCGGTGGGAGAGAGGTGCGAGTGTCCCAGCTGCATGGGCTGCTTGCTGTTGTTGTCCTCTACGGGTTCGCGGAAGGATTGAAACTCCGCCCTAGCCTTAGTGGATGCCGTCCCTGGCTGCAGTGAAGGCTCATGGGAGCCATAGTTCCATGCGTTTCAGCGTGCTCGCAGCCGGTCGTCAACCCGAATGCACAATGACATTAATGCATCTAGTGATGAAGGTAGCTCCCAGCATGATTAATTAATCTTTGAGATCATCATTTATATTATTGAGCAGTGTGCCTTTTATGGTGTCCGCTCCCCAGCCAGGCTTTTCAGCGAGGGTCCAAAAATCTATGGAGAAATCAGTCCCACTCCTTTCCCCTTGTTTTAGATTTAACAGGCGGTGAGCTGCTGCCTCAACACTGGAACCCTTGTCAAAAACACTCCGAAACTTAGAAAGAAACAGAGTAGGTTATTTCGGGATTGCCTCTTAATTCAGCTCGGGCCCATTTGAGTGCATGATCGCGCAATAACTGAACAAAGAATGGACTTTTCGCCCCATCACCCACAAACACATGCCTTTGCTGACGAAAAACAAGCGAGGATTGAGTCAAAAATCCGGCACCCTTCTCCAACTCACCCGCAAAAGGCTCAGGTGTGGGTAGCCAAAGGTCCGTGGGTGCGGGTCCGGTGGTGAGAAGCACGGAACCCGCAGCAGCAGCCACGACTCCCTGAGAGGAGCAGCCAGGTGCGGGTGGAGAGTTTTCTAGTGGCAGGTGATGAACAACTGCCTGAGTCAACGCGGCGACTTCACCCAGTAAATGCACATACACGTATTCATGGCGGGCCAGGTTCGCCTTCTGTGCTGTGAGGGTTCTATGAATCGGGTCCTGGTCTGCTGAGCCCATCTTGGCTGGATCGTTCTGTCACAGCAGACGGAGCAGACTCAAGCGCAGATGCAGGTGTCAAAGAATTACAGTTCAATAATTTATTTACACGACACCAAGTGCAGGATATGTACAACGTGTGGGGCAGGGGGGGTCCAGGGTTCCAAGGAAAGATGAGGAGGAGAATC
>VVHJ01001055.1:3509-15728 GCA_015107715.1 Tylochromis polylepis
CACAAAAGTGCGTGTGTGTGTGTGTGTGTGTGTGTGTGTGTGTGTGTGTGTGTGTGAGAGAGAGAGAGAGAGAGCGAGAGAGTTTAATGACTTTTAAAATAAGCCTTGGTATCAAACTTGGCTGGGAATTTATGGCTCCAGGTGCTAAGCCTATAAATTATCAGTTTTACTCAGATGTGAGTGTGTACAAGTTGGTGCAGTGTGTGCAACAGTGCTTTTTGAGCATTTGCACAATATTTTAACAATACTGCGATAACGACAACCACACTAATTTTGTTCATGATAAGCCGAGTCCGTATTCTCAAGAGTTCATCCAAACAGTGCTTACGTAAAGTTCAGTGAGAAGAGGAAAGCAACTTCAATTAACGTTAATGAGGTAAAATAAATCATGTTAGCAGAGCTTCAGGGTGGTGATTTACAGACTGGAGCTTTTAGCACAAAGACAAAAAGCTCATCATCACCCATGCCCTAGTTCATAGTCACATACTATGCTATAACAGCTTACCATAGAACAAACACTTCAGTAAGCATTATGCAGTATAGTATAAAATATTTAAAGCTAACTTTATTTAGCTTGAATTTGAGCTGTATGAGCTCTCATGGATGAAAAGAGTCTGTGTAACAATAAGTCTCAATGGAATGTGCCACCCCAGGCTCTAAAGCCACATTCTTCGTCAGACAAAGACAGCAGGCAGATGTAAATAAACCGCTGTCTAACTACAGCATAAACACTTCAATTTCAGCATTAGACAAAGTTGAAAATATTGTATTAATTGCCTGTCTTGCACAAAATATCTACACCCACTTTTAGAGCAAGAAACCCTGCAATCAAGCATCAATATCTTCACAGCAGGAGTCTTGTGCCGCTGCTAAACTCCTGCCTACAGCAGAAAAGCCCCATGCAACGTTTAGCATCTGAAAAAGTGTTCTTGTGGAAAATCTTCCATGATGTCAATTTGAGAATTAGCCTTTTGAGTCCCCCCTGTGTATGGATTCACATACACATACACACACATAGTCTGTATATTTTATAAGTAGACACAGGAACTGACAAGCACTGAGGTGGGAGGAAGTGGTAAATATCTGAGCCTACCTCCCTTCGTCCCCACCTTCGCTCTTGGGTTTCGTTATCAATCGTGCCCAGCACTCCCAGGGCTCTGTAATTTCCAAATAAATAAATCATTAGTGGCTGCAGCATGAGGATTAATCAGTGGCTGCTGCTGCTTCTGCCTCTTGATGGGAGTGTACCGTCACTCCCACCACATTCACATCAAGCCCCATCAGCAGCAGCTAGCTGGGCTACGTCGATTGGCAGCACCGACTGTGGGGGATTAGAAGCAGCAGCCTGGAACCTTCATGAAATGCTCATTTCAGCTCTCTTTTTCTCTCTCTATCAGACATGTGTTTTCAGTTTGTGATCATTGTGCTCCTCAGATTAAGTCAGACTTTATATGAAGGACTAAATGCAGCAGATCTATATATGTACTTATCTTTAGTGAAAATCTGGGATTTGTGGCTGACCTAACTATGAGGGACATGTGTTGATAGCCATTTTAAGAGCTTTGAGTAATTGAGTCATTGAGTAGCGATGGATGGCGAAGGGAAGACACGTTAGAGAAGGATGGGGAAGAACAAGTGCTCTGCTCGACTGAAGTGGAGGGGAGGAAGTCCAGCTAATCGGTCACAGAGCACTCAGGCCGCTGGAACAGCTAATGGATTGTTTGTTTTCTCAAAATCAAAGAGACCTTTCATGTAACACAGAGTTATTGTAGCTGCATGGAGTCATTAATATTATTCATACTTTTTTTCCGCTGAGTTAGATGGACCGTTCACGGCAATAGTTTGAATGCTCATTCCCTTTTCTAAAGGTGTTTCTTTAGGTTTCAACAAGATCAAATTAAGGCTTTTTAAATCTTTTAAATCTTTTTAATTGCTGGCATAAGCAATTCCAGAATCAGGGAACAAGATTTGAAACAGATCCTCTGTGTCTTTTTTCCTTTCACTTGACGCACCAGCATGTATACGGTTCAAAGCATGCTTTTTGACTCGAACACACTATACAGCTATAGAGCTTGCATTAGTGTCAAAACTATATTTACAAAATCTTAAGACATTTTAAGATTTAAAATATGAAACAATTAAATGTAGTTAACTGCACTGTGGGATTTGAAGACACTGACAATTCTCAAGTATATACAATTTTCCCATTTGAAGTAGTTTTTTACGTTTATTGCTGTTGAAGAAGATGCAAATTCTTCCTGACAGGGTTTTAATCTGGTTTTTTAAGGTTCTTCGAAAGTTAAAGTTGCTGCTGTGTCGCTGCTGTGTGATTACTTTTTAGGCTGACTCATTAGCCTGTAACCTTTACTGTTCAGACCACCTCAGAAGTGATAGGGAGGTGGCAGAAAGAGACACAGTACAAATACATAAGAGCTATTACCCTGAAATTTAGACAAATTTGCATAGTTTATGGCTTATTACATTAAGTGCTCATGAAGCAGTCTAGTGGCTGCTGCTACATGCTCATAAAATAACTTCTCACTTGATGTGCAAGCAAGCGGGGTAGAGACACAAGGAGAGACGAGTTGCTTTGCTTTAGACCGGTCATTTTGTCATTTAAATATAACATGCAACACAGGTGTATTATTTGTCTGTGTTTTGCACATTATTTATACTCATAGCCAGCTTGTAAGGTACAGGTTTTGAACCTCTGGTTATCATAAATATCTAATTAGCCAATCACATGGTAGCAACTCAATGTATGTAGGCATGTAGACATGGTCAGGATGACCTGCTGAAGTTCAAACTGAGCATCAGAATGAGGAAGAAAGGTGATTTAAGTGACTTTGAACATAGCATAGATGTTGGTGCCAGATGGAGTATTTCAGAAACTGCCAGTCTACTGGGGTTTCCCCATACAGTCATCTATAGGGTTCATAGTGAATGGTCCAAAAAACTCGAAACATTTTCTGGGCCTAGCTGATGTAAGAGGTCAGAGGACAGTCACCAGACTGTTCAGAGCTCATAGGATGTCAACAGTAACACAAATAATCACTCATAACAACCAAGGTATGCAGAAGACCATCTTAGAATGCACAACACAGGTGAGCTACAACAGCAGAAGACCACAACAGGCGTCACTCCAGTCAGCTAAGAACTGAGACTACAATTCACATGGGCTCTCCAAAATTGCCCAATAGAGGACTGGGAAAAAAGAAGACTGGAAAAATGTCTTGATTTCTTCTTTAACATTTGGATGGTATGGTCAGAATTTGATGCAAACAACAAGAAAGCGTGGATCCATCCTGCCTGAGTATTGTTGCATGTCCATCCCTTTATGACCACAGTGCATCCATCTTCTGATGGCTGGTTCCAGCAGGATAACTCACAATGCCACAAATCTCACATTATCTCAAATTAGTTTCTTGAACATGACAATGAGTTCCCTGTATCCAAATGGCCTCCACAGTCACCAGATCGCAATGCAATAAAGCAACTTCGGGATGTGGTGGGAAAAGGAGATTTGCATCATTGATGGACAAATCTACAGCACAGTGTGATGCTATTATCTCAGTATCACTGAGGAATCACTAAGTAATATTTCCACCACCTAAATGAATCTATGCCATGAAGAATCAAGATATTTCTGAAGGTGAAATGGGTACTACCAAGCTTTACCTAATGAAATGGCCAGTATAGCATATTATTATTATCTCCATCAGGACGATAGCGTGCATGGCAACTTACTTTATATAAGATGTAAATCAGTCACTTTGGCATGTTGACAGCACCGTCTGGATTACAGGCGGAGGAAGGCGGAGAAATGAGGCTAAGTGGCATAATATCACATCTCAAAAATCTGAATGGGGTAATGGGTCTATCAACTAATGCATCCACTCACAGAGGGCAGCCCTAATTAAAATAGAGAAGAGAAAAATTATAAAACCAGAGTTTAGAATAATAAAAGCGAGCAAAAAGTCAAACCACGCTGTTAAAATCTCAGAGTAATAATGTATGTGATACAGTAGTTCAAGATGCAGGACCGATTTGCTGGTCTTAAGAGACCGGGAATGAGGTCTGAAATCAGAGTCTTTATTAAAAGAGCCAGGGAGTCATCCACAGAAGTCCAGTCACCATGGCAAACAACTTAGTCAGGGAGCAGAGGTAAAAACCAAAAACAGTTAATAAGCCAAGGAGAAATTACTTGATACATGAGCAAACTGACAAGAATACATAGGGAAATATCTTAAGTGATAAAAAAGAAAACACAAGAAATTCAAACTTGAACGGCTGAAACACTTGACTGCAGAGAGTACCAAGACAATCTGTTTACTGATGAAGAAACAGCAGGGAGTATACAGTATATACTGGGAAGACTGAGTGGATGATTAGTGATAGGTAGTACACATAACTGATGGGAAGAATAAAGAACAGGGCAGCCTAAAACAAATCACAATGTATGGAAGTGAGTGCTTTATACATTAATACAGCAGTTGTAGAAATTTATAATTTGTGATATGGTTCTATTCTGGTACATCCTCATCCTTCCATGCGCATATATAGAAAGCATGGGGGAGAGCAGGAAGACAGCAAATATGACGCTGATTATATCAGACACACCATAATAACAGAGCTGTGGTGGAGATAGGCTGATAAATAGCTTGCAAATGTGCAGCAAGTGTGGGCAAGCCAAAGTTACTTTGAAACGCCTTCCCCAATGTGTGAAAATTTGAAACTGGATGGGCATCAACCACATCCAGAAACAACACTGTAAAAAACTGCAGGTTCAGTTTTATTTTACAAAATATTTCAGATTTATATTCAGGTAATATTTAAAAAGGGTGGATTTCAGCACACAGGTTTATGTGGTGTAAAAAGATATATGTCACATGTAGGAGAATGGAATTCACAATAATATACTGAAAAAAATTTGCATTAATTTGATTTTGTTTTTGAATAGTATCTGTTGCATTGTTGTGCCTCAGGGCTTTTCTGGTTGTATTGTATCATAATTATCCCGATTTGCATGCATTTGTGCATTTAATATGCATGTGCAGTTATACAATAGACTGTTTTAACACAATTACTATGATATTGTGATGAATCATTTGGTGGAAAACCAAAACTGGAACACTTAGACCTATGTCTAATGGGTTTATCTCAGTCATACACATTTCAGAAAGGAACAAGTATGTTTTTTTGCAGTAAGGCAAATACTAAAAATGTTGCAAAACAGGCAAAACATTGTATAGACACGTTATTTTACTTGGTGTCAATATAAAACTAAATGGATTTAATCAACAATATAACAGTAAAATACGGTTTAGCCTGCTGAAATGTGGTCACCATCTTTTAAATACTAATTATAGCCCAAATTTTACTGGCAGAGAAAAAAAAGGCGTGTTCTGTACTATCACAAAACTCTATATAATCTCTATACTGTATACATACACATTAACATACATTACACCCACTAGGACTGAGCCAACATGTTGAGTGGACTGCAGGCCCACAGTGGTTCAGTATCTACTCAGCCAGATTAGGATTTCAACATCAATCATTTTTCTTGTCTTGAGCATGAGAACAAGCAGTATTGACCTCTCGTGTATTCCCCCATCACTGATGACTAACTCTCTCTGAAGGGCAAAACTGTAATCATGCTTTTAGTGCATCACTCAAATGTCATCCTTTTCATCATAAAGGACAAAAAAATAAAGGTTTAACTGGTTCTATACAGGTAAGGTCTTTATTGTATTTCACAATATCGAGTTAGCATTACAACTATTTCAGTGGCATCCTGGCAATTCCTCGCAATAACTGTATTTGATTGTGGTGAAGCTACCTGACTGCAACAGTGTATTTCTTCTACAGCTTGCGATTTTACATCTAAATGTTTAATATTTAATTATATTCTTAGACTTTTTAATATCTATATTTAATAAGAAGTGTTAAACTCTTGAGAAAGGAAGCAGATTTTTTTTTTTAAGTTAACAATAGATCCAACAGGTCTGTAAAAAATAGCACTGAACATTTATTTATTTCTGCAAACTTTAAGATATTGTATATTACTGGACTGATCCTGAGTACTTTGTCATGTTGTAAGAAAACTACATAGAGGAATGTTAACTTGTAACATTAAATATCTGCAAAACCTCAAACCTCATAGAGAGTTGGGCCAGCCTTGGATGGAAGATCCAAGAGAAGATAGATGTAAACAATGGCACACCTTTATGGAAACAAATAGGTTAAAAAGTTATTGACATTTCTCACATGATGTGAAATTAATTTTAAACTCAGTAAAACAACAAGGTTAAGCTCCCAATAACCTTTTTGCTGCTATCCTAAAAGCTCAGAGGCACAGTGAAAAAGGCAGACATTACATCCCCAAACAATACATACCACTGTCCTATTTTCCAGCTCTGACTCTGGAAACCAAAAAAAAATGTTCCCTTCATATTTTCTTTGTATGAATGCATATTTAAAAACATGCATTTTGATTTTCTTCCTTGTTAAGAGACATCAAGTCGTCTTCTGTGGTCTTGCTGTTATTATGGTGCTTTTGAGGTATAAAAATATCCAGACACCCATGACCCACAGTTCTGGCATTCTGAAGATGAGATCTGAAGAGACATTTACTGGTGAACCCTTGAAGAAAGATAGTCTATTCTGCTAAGAAGCCAGCTGAAATGGGACACAAACAACTCCTGAATCAAGGGTATCACTTAAAACTTGCTTCATATACTGCTAAATTTATAGTAGGGATGTCTAATCCAAGCAGTGTTGTGTTGGTGACTAAAGACCTCTGACTGGTGACAGTGAACAATCAATTTAAAACACATGTTTTACTTTTATCCATTAAAAACTAACTGACTTGTCTTAAAGCTGGATGTATTTACAGCATACCTTAAAAAGATTAAGATTAATTAACTAAACTGACCAAGCTAGATGTGGCAAAAAACAGTTATTTTGATCACTTACGCTTGCTTGGATAAATGCAGTTGGTCTATCAAAGCTTATGTTATCAAAGCCGAAAAAGGCAGACAGATTTCAAATTTACCCTGAGCCCCTTGAGCCATAAGCTGCGCTTTGGCTGTCTGTTTGCCAAACGTGATCCAGCAACACTTTAGGATTAGAATTCTGCTAGTGTAGAAAAGCTCGAAGTTGAAGTGAAGTCTTGTTGACGAGAAGAGACACTGACAAGGACATGACACACTCATCAGACCACATTTGAACAGGGAATAAAGGGTTTGTCATATTTTTGTGTACATACATTTGAATAGTATGCACACTTGGTGTATGTGTTTGCATCGGTTTTCTCACAAGAAGGGACAGCCTGTGTTTGCACGTGCAGACAAGCATGCTGTATATATGATGTTGACATGCTATGTATCTCCAGCAGACGTTGTCTACACCCTAGTGGTCTTATTTGTTTATTTTACATTGTGTGTAAAGTAAAGTAAATCAGAAGCCAAGAAACTTCCATTTTATTTTAATCCGGCCAAGTTCTGTGCTCTGCTCCCTTCAGTGGTCTCGTTCCCCTCACTGTGCCCTCTATCTATGTTTCTTTCTCTAACTGCAAACCCCTCTCTTTGGCTTTCTTTTGTTTCCCTTTGTTCCCATGCAGACGTCAGAATGTCAAATGATTGGGGAGAAGAAGAGACAAAAACGATAGCCTCCATTTTAAGTGAAGAACAACAGCAAGTGAAGATCTAATTACTCTTATAAGCTTATGCCAGCACACTGTGTGAATCCTAAACACAGTTTTCCAGTAACCATTGTCATTCTGCTCTGAGATGGGAGCCAGAAAACATGGAAAGCTGGGTGGGGGCAGACAGAAGTGGTGAATGAAGAGAAACTCACTGTGGGGGGAAAAAAAGGGCAAGAGGGAAGAGGAGAAGGGTGAGGAGATAGTGGTAGTAGGGGGTGGGAGCAACAGAGAGAAGAAGAGAAGTGGTAATGGATGAGAAAAAACAAGAACAGTAACTAAGTTGGAGTGACAAGGGGAGCAATTTCAATTATCATCATCTAGCACACAACACCAAGTCAGTCTCTTTGAGTTGAATAGCAGAGCAACTCTCTTTGATCCGTTGATGAAGCATGTATGGCAATCACTAAGAGATGTCACTCAAGTGGAGGGCCTTGGCAATGTGGGGGTTTTTCTACACACTTAAGCTGCGTTTGTTGTCATCTATGTCCTTTTAAGTTGCAGATAGTGAGCAAATGAGTGTGTACACAAACATGTAACTCCCCCACCTCAACTCCACTGCTGCCACCCACACAAGCAGACTATGCAAGCGTAGGTCTATATTTTATCCAGAGCGAATGCATGATGTGTCTTTATGGAACTCTGGCTACATTGTCAATCCAATCAATACTCCCACAAGCACAGGCACATGCCCTGTACTACTGAGCTAACAAGAAGGCTCTGTGCATGTCTAAAACACACAGACTCACTTAGATAAAGAGCACTAATTCACTTTTGTTTGTATTACTTAAGGCCAAAAATATAGGATTTCACATCGAGATAGCAAAGTAGCAATATCTATCTGCCAGGTAGTGACCTTAGAGTGACTACCTGGCAGATAGATATTGCTATCTATTTATGGGAGCTAGTTCTTTGTCAAGCTGGCTGAATTATATAAACAGTGAGAAATATTACTGCAAACATACAGTGCTGTATGTTCTGATAAATCAAATGATTTTACACAATTCTTGACATCAAATCTGGTTGACAAATCACTGAGGTTTTACTGAAAGAGTCATGGAAAGGATCTTTCTCTCAACACTAGCCTCTTTTGTTACACAGCAATAAGGAAGCCAACAAAGATCAATCATATAGCAGCTCCCTAGTGTTTTTTTTTTTATCAAGAATCTTATACAAAAGTCACAAAAGTTTTAACAGAAGTGTGATATTTTACAGTTTATACATTATTCTATGTCAGAATACAAAGTACCAAAGGAGCATATTTTTCATCTTCGTGATTCATTATTTTGATTCTCTGGAATTTACCTCTAGTCAGTGAAAGTAGACAGATGGTTTAATCAATCAAATTTCAAAAGCTAATGTTGATTATTACCAGATACTGCTATAGCACAGAAAGTATCCAGCCAATTGCATGACAGTATGGTGGATAAGCAATGCAATCTCAGCTTGCCCCTAGGAACAAGGCTGTAGCTCAGGTGATAGAGCAGATCACCTGCTAATTGGAAGGTTGGTGGTTCAATTCAGTCTACATGGCAAATCTCCGTGCGCAAGATCATAACCCCAAGTTGCTCTCTGGTATGAATGTCAATGTTTGCTAGAAAAAAGTGCTTATGCGAATGGGTGAATAAGGCAAGTTGTATAAAGTGCTTTGAGTGCTCAGACAGAGTAGGGAAGCACTATATACCAACAAGTCCATTTCCCATTAGTCTGTCACTTGATATCTGTACTGTAGAGTTTACACAGTCAGACTCAAAATCCACTTTTTAACCTTGACTTTCAATTTGATTTAGCTTGTTTTTAGTCAGTTTTATTATAATTGTGAGGTTTTTATCATTTTTTTATTGTATTAATTTTATTTATCTATAATTTTATCTAGTTTGTTTTATACTAACTTATAAAACACTTTGGTCAACTTGCTAAATGTGCTATAGAAGTTAAACTGACATTGACAGTATAAAAGATGGACATAACCACAGTGATATTGCCCATCAGTTTTGGACATATGTAATGAGTAATACATTACTTTTCTTGAGTAACAACCCCAACACTGGTTTTGGACTCTCTATCTGGAAACTTAGATAGAGATTAGAGTCTTGGCTGCCATGTTGATTTTTTGGGAGTCAGACAGTTTTTAATATGGATTAAAGTATGCCGTGCTAATTTATTAGCTAACACTAGCAAGCTTGATTAGCAAGTTACATTAATAAACTGTGCAGGTGCAACACATAAAGGCACACACATGGGCTAATTAACTAATAAAACACCAGAAATGCACTTACCAAAACTGAAGCACAAACTTTTTGGATGATCTGAGCCAGCAAAATAACAATCAGATAATCCTTTAAATAATCCAAAAGGCCTAAACAGCACACATATGGTGAAAAGACTAGTTTAAAGACTCTGACAGCATAAAACATGGACGTAGCTTCTGGGATACAAAAATGGAGCCAAAATGGAAGTGCCTTAAACCTCCATTCTTTCTGACAGCCATAAGATGGTGATACCTGTGGTTGCAAAAACATTTCCGGTCCTATAGAATTAGCCAGTGAGTGTGTAGATTCACAGTCAGACCCGTGCCTCTACATTACATCTGTTTTTTTGCAAACAAAATGGTGACAACAGAAATGCTCATCTTGAGTTTTCAAACAGGACTTCAGAAATGTGCCTTGACGCAACCTTTGTGATTTGTGTTTGAAGTAGTGGATGAACCCTGGCAGATGGGTAGCTTGGCTCCAGCTGTTAGCAGGACACTTGTGAATCAAAGCAGCCATGCACCTCAGTCAAGTATCCAGGTAAAAGAGTTACAAAAAAAGTAACAGTTGGATTTAGCCAACTTCTTTAACCAGTTGGAAGAGCTGGGGAAAAAACAATTTTTTAAACTTAATTTATATTTGAGGTTTTACTTTGTTAATCTCTTGTGTACCTTCTCCTATAATATATACTGTATATAGATAATTACGTTGCGGTTGTTACTGATCATAATATGTCCTTATATAAATTTAATTAAATTCTATTCAATTTTTTTCCTACAGCCCAATATCATATATGCAATTCAATGGGCTACACAGACATAAAACCATATTTAAAAATAGAGGATATTGGGGAAAAAAGTCACTAACAACTTAAAATAGTCATATAAACAAAACAGCAAACCACCAGAAGAAACTTAAAGTAACAGACATCTCCACAGATACACACACACAAACAGAAATATGGAGAAAGAAAACAAACTCTGAAGTAACAGAAGCAGAATGCTGATATGATATTGATGAAGACAACGTGCTGCTGTGTAACTACCAGTTCACTAAATGTGGCTGAAATCATGAGTAGATATGGCTGGATCTACTCCTCACTCAAATTAGATTTTGGTTATTATTATTAAGTGAAAACACTAGTTAAAGTCTGTTTTTAATAGTTTCTTTTTTTCTTCTTTCTTGAGGTAGGTTATTCAACAGTTTGGGGGCATAAACGGCAAAAGCTGCATCCGATATCAACAGTCTGAACCATCTATGATTACAAGTTGGAGTTTAAAGTGACACACTGTAAGAAATGTAAGATGGTCCAAGACCATTTAAGATTATACAAGTAAGGGTATTTTAGATGTGCATGCAAAAAGACAGAGGTAGAAAGACAAACTGCAATTTGTTCATGATCTCATTAGACTTAATCCACTTAAAATGGAACTTGTGTATGTGTTTTCACCTTTATAATAGGGGAAAAAACAACAGTTCACCATAAACAATAAGGTGATTGAACTTTTATCTATATTGGTTTAATTATAAAAACATGTGTTTCATTATATTAATAAACCGACGAAAAGCTAAATGAACTCTAAAGGAAATGAAGAGAAAAGTTTGTACTCTCAAGATCCCAGTTAAAATATAGCTTAAATGTTAAACAGTGTCCTCCAGTCCATTGCAGAGTAAAGTAAGGCATCCACTCAGTCACCTTTTTGGACAAACAGCAAGCAGCATTTTTTTACATGCTGGCTTCTGCCGATGTAGCACAAAACCAAAAAGCATGATCAAATGTATGCTGGTAAAAATTAGTCAGACAATTCACTTTCAAAAGAGAGCACTCAAATTTTTTAATCACCTTATATCCAGCTTCCCACCCTTCATCCCAAAGCCATCTGCCACAAGTGCTGAGCCCAGAAAAGACTAACTTGCCCTTTCAGACACACTCCAGTCAGTCACACAACATCACTGCTGTCCAAACACGAATCACAGCAAACTTAATTAATACAAACAACAGAAGCCTATTTGAAAAGAGAGAAGAAAGCAAAAGCTTACTGGAATGTTATTTTGCCCTGAAAGACTCTGAATTGGCAGAATATCATTCCACTGTCAGAGATAAAAAAAAAAAAAAAAAAAAAAAAAAAAACCCAAAAAAAAAAAAAAAAAAAAAAAAAAAAAAAAAAAAAAAAAAAAAAAAAAAAAGAAAGAAAAGAAGAAAGAGAAAAAAAAAAAAATTAATTAAAATAAAATAAAAAAAAAAAAAAGAGAGAAGAGAAA
>VVHJ01001056.1:0-10563 GCA_015107715.1 Tylochromis polylepis
ATGGCCGCACTGTGTTTCTCGTCGCTGGACCGTTGCCGACTCTCGTCAGTGTAAACCCCAGCTCAGTTTACTCTTGTGTTTTTCTCAGCGATCTTCCTATAGTAATCCCTTCGTGTTTCTGTGAACAGATTCCCTGGACCAACCTCTGTGTTACCTGAGCGATCGAGTGTGTGAGGTTTGGAGTGAGCTATCGTGTTTTCTGTGGAGCGTGAGGCGTGGAGCGTGGACGGAGTGTGGAGAGTATGTGGACTTCCAGCGTCTTTTCCCCCGTTCGTGTGTGGATCCCCGGAGCCCATCCTTCCCCCCACTTTGTAAATAGCTCACCCGGTGTTGCTGTGAATAAAGACTCTTGTGTTCTCAACTCAGAGCTTGCGCGTGAGTCCGTTCAGTCCCGATGTGACACTAAGTTGGTGATAAGGGGAAGTTTACATCCATAATATACTGTTTTTTGCAACTGTTACAAAAATACAAGAACAGTGTTCAAGTTTTAATGTTTGCCAGATGACAAATATGCAAAGCAAGAGCATTACACAAGCAAATAGTCTAAAGCACAACTCAGCTAGTATATCAGCCTTACACCCTTATTGACTACGTTTGACATTGATATGAATTGCTCTTTTTGTAAACAAAAAGGAAGAAAGAAAGAACAAAAAGGAGAAAAAATGTTTTTATTCCTGTTCAAGAAGAAAGCAACCACCTGTCAATGCAAAATCCAAAAGGAAAGAAAAAGAAAGTTAATGGAAAACTGCTAACATCTGAGCCAAGCTACTGGAGCTTAAATAACAGTTTGACTAGCAAAGAGGTTTATGTGTATATTTTACCCTAAAAAGGGAAATAAAAATGTTTTATGTAATTGCAAAATTATTACTTCTGAATTACAGAGAGATCCTCCATCTTCTGCTGTGTCTATCCAAGGGACAAATATTTTAATGTATTAGAAGCACCCATAAAAAGAAGCACTCCATACAACTTTGTTGTTAGGTTAAATGAGCAGAACACACATTTATTAGCCTAATGAAAAAAATCTGCAACAGATCATTACCTTGGCACAAAATTCCAAGAGTCTGAATTATTTTTTTAATTAACAAGTATAACGTTGCACACGTATTTTTCCATGTTTTCTTATCGAGTGCATCTACCATAGATTGTCGTGCCGCTATAAGAAAATCTTTTTATCGCCTAAGCAACTGGTTCCTGCAACGTCTCTTTATGGCAGTGTCTCAAAAGACATGGGGTATCATGCCATCATGTTTCTGCTTCCCAGTTGAGTCTCCATAGAATTTATTAAGACATGCTTTGATTTCATTACTGTGATCTTTTTTTCTGTTAATTTAACTCAAGGTTTTATTGTTTGTTTCTTTTTAAATATAAGTTATTTTAATGTTTTATGTTGCAGTTTTCCTGCTTAGGATACTAAATGTTATTGGTCAGCCTACACCACTAATTAAAGTGTTCTCACTGGAAGAATTATTTCAAATTTTGTGCTTTTCCTCATGTGTATGTCAAAGGCAGACATAGAGGGACAGAATTTCAAAGATTAGGTGTAAGTAGACCTCCTACTGCCTAAATTGACTATATATCCAGTAATGACAGGGAAGTCTAAAGCTGAGCCCTATTACCAATGTAAGTTGTCCCTTGCTTCCCCTGCAAACACATACAGTAGTTAGCTTTTCAGAGAACCTGTCATTTCCCTCAACTAATTAAATACTGAGCAAACGCAAACCTATAAATCTTTTGCATTTCACAGGGTGGCAGCTAAGGAACAACTTCTCAGGAAGTCATTAGAATGGACTCAAAAAGTGTCTTTTCAATTTATATGCTTTAATACAGGAAAAAAGCAGATACTAATAAATCCACAGCTCTTCCCTGCTTTCACATGTCACATATCCAATTTGAGTGTTTTCTGAAGTTATAAAAATGTCTATCCTGACAAACTTGCAGAAATCCATGCCCATTTTTCCACAATCTTTGCTAGTGAGTAAGTAAGTAAAACGTAGTTATATAGCACTTATAGTTATATTCACAGACAAAAATCACAAAGTGCTTCATAATAAAACCAGAAATAAAAATAACATAATAATGTAAAATAATAAAACAACAAATTAATTAAAAGCTCGTCTCTATAGAAATGTCTTCAGCTGTTTTTTAAAAGAGTCAATCAATCTTTGTTGTATTCATTTAGGAAATATGGTTTTTTTTCTCATCAGAAATAGAATCAGTGAAATCTGTTTAAATTAACCTCATTATATTAATACATCATGTCATCATCATTAATCATCATGTTGCTAAAGCAGTCACATGTATCTGCCTAACAGGACAAACAAATCCAAGTACAAAGTAAGATTTAAATTAAAATATTCTTTACAATAACCAAACATTTCAATATGAAACAAGGGCACATTTGTCAATGTAGCGCTAGTAATTAATGTTAGTAAATGTTTAATTTATTTTATCTATAGTTCTTTTTATTTAATTTAATGAATATTAAATATTATATCATATATAATTAATACATATAATTACCTAATCATGTGACTTTGTTAAATAACATTTGAATACATCAAAAAGGAAAAAAAAGTTTTATATTTCTTATATAAATGTTAGACAAGTACATTTCTTTCATGATCTCAAGCATTTGAAAATAGTTCAGATAATGCTTTTTTGCTCATGTTTATCAAGTCTAGAGTGTCTTTTTTTCTGTTATATTATGGTTATGCATGCTTACATGAGTGTAGTGGATTGACTTAATACTGCAGATGATCAGACTTTTCTGATATAACAGCAGTTTTTTCTGACAGAAAAGTGACAGAGAAGTCACAGAATTTAAGAGTAGGCTTGAAAATGTTATATTTTGGTATTTTGTTTACTGTTTCACAACCTACTAACAAAAATTCAGTCAAATTAAAAACACAACTGTATTGAAAATCTCATGAATTCTTCCTCGATTAAACCCAGATGAAGGTCATGCTTGAGGTGAACGTGTAGTCGTTTGGTCAAAAACATTGTAATTATTTACTGAAATCAACATATGGTTCTCAATAATGTGTATTGACAAGGACAGTGATGAATGTATTCATGCATGACTAAATAATAAATCTTTAATTTGCATTGGATTTTTCTCTTTACCGTGTTAAAAAGAATCATCATGAGCTGGAATTGATCCCATTGACAGAGTCTTTGAAAGCCATTGGGTCAAGCCTTTCCTGCTGGGATAGAACTGACCTGTCGCACTCCCTCACACTGAGGAGATCAGCCATGAAATTGGCTCACAGCAAGCTGAGGGCATAGTCTTTAAGCACTGCCTCAGTGAGGTAATATCCAAGTAGTGCATGGTTCCCTATTGGAAAAAAGAGCAACCAGCAGATCGTTTCCTTTAACTTCATTACCAAGACAACTGTGCAGGGTTGTTTTTATGTTTTTATTCACAAAGACGAATTAGATGAACACAGATGCATTTACTAGTTGTGTACAATTTTTGATTCTCTGATCTGACTCTCAGTATTTTTCTCCTGTAAAATTTTAGGTTTGAGCTGTTATTCGTAAACTCGTGAAGTACTATACTAATATGTTTATTTACATACAAATTCTATTTATTATGGAGAAAAATATCTTTATAGAAATAGAGACTTTGACATTAATTATGGTTATTATTTGCAGCACAAAAAAAATTAACTGGTTTAAAAGCTCATTTGAAAGACTTTACCCCAAATGTCACACTACTTCTCCAACAGTCACACAAGGCAGCGGACACAGGGCAGTTCTTTACATGGTTTTATATGGGTAATACAAATTGTTAAGTGCTTTACAAAGTGGCACCATACAAAAATTTGAGTGGCTATTAATTTTAGAGCTTAAATATGGTTTATTGCCCCCAAATAGCAATAAAAGTTCTAATTAAGAGCAAAAGCTCATAAAGAAGTATGTCATTCAGGCACCATGAACATGAAAACATGAAGGGTTTCAGATGAAGATGTTATTATGGAGAGTCAGGAAATGAGAATGCTTCTGCCAATACACCATCAACACCAATAGATTATTTACAGTATTGTCATATGTGTTTTATTTACTGACATAATTAACAGATATTACTATTTAATTCTTCAAATATATAACATGGACACACACACACAGAAAGAAAGAGAAATAGAAGGAGAAAGACACTCAAACGGACTTTATTTGCAGGCAGCTGCTGCATATACGCCAGCATAAACATGTTATTTTAAATATTGTTTGCAGACAAAAACTAGATTATGTCATAAAGAAATACTGTTAAAAAAAAACTCTGTATAGTCATTTTCATTACAGAGTAGTATTTGTATCCATTAGAGAAGATACATCATGCAGTACAGATGACATACTCTCTCATCTTGGAGGGAAAAGATTCATATTGCATGAATAATTTCCATCCAGTCCTGACAAGCACAGTGAACATTCATTTGTGCTGCTTGATTTAGCATTTGTAATTCCCTGTTAGGCAAGAAATGGCATTTAAACTGGCATCATTGCAAATAAGAAATGGTTAGCAACAGGTTCACAGTGTTAATATGGTTTAATATTGGCTGCATGCCCTACTGACATTTGTAATGGTTTAATATGAATGTGGCTGGAATGGCAACCATACATTTGTTTACACGCTGTAATGCAGCAAAATGAACAATCTTAAACCTGTCCTGAATCTGCACTGCTTTTCTGTCATGATAGTGACAATAATTTAACTCAAACACTCAACACTTACACAGAGTAACAAAAATACATAAAAGAATAATCTGAAATAAACTCTATGGGTGCAGCTTGGGATATCAGGATGTTGTTTTTGTTTGTTTTTTTTTGTTTGTTGCTTTTTTCACTGAATATACAACAGAAAAATATGCTCAGGGTAATTTCAAAATGACTTCACATTTGTTTCACATTAAGTTAACCTTCACACAGTAATAAAATGTGTTGTACATGGATGGTAAAACAGAAATGGTTATTTAATGTTAGCTATATAAACAAAATGGCAACTTAATATGTGGATTAGGGGAAAAGGATCATGTCAGAAAACATCTCCAAAGAACTGGAAACACATAAGGCAATGTACATGTTTGTCTTTTGGTTTGGTTACGTATAGGCACAAGAATGTATGTGTCACAGTTAGAGAAACATTGCTTACTTCATTTAGGTTAAGAACGCTTTAAAGTCATGACTACACAAATAAACACCTGGTTACTATAGGGAACATTCATTCTAACTAAGTGTGGATAGTTAATACAGGATAATCAGTTGTGAAAATGATCAATGTCTTTAGAATTTAATCCCTGAGTTGTGCGCTTTACACTACAAGTATCCACCTGCTGAAAGGTCAATAACCAGTGACAGAATAAACTATTCACACTGTTATTTTGTGTATAATTATTGCCTGACTGCTTTATACTACAAATCTTTTAACTTCACTGTGACATTTTTAATTTCTTCTGCTTATCAAAAGTCAATGTTAGCTGCAGGCTAAGCAGAGTATTCCACATCTCCCTGCCTACAGCAATGTGCTCTATTTCCTCCTAGGGTAGCCAAAGGCATTGCCAGGCTAGCTGAGATATGTAAATCCTTCACTGAGTTCTGAATCTTTTTGGGGTTTCTGTCTAGCTGGAAGTAAACCTTCAAAGAAAGGTGGATTATATGGCATTGTATGATGACCAGTGCCCCCAAGACATACTGATTTACTATTTTTTTCAGGATCTGGTTACAAAAATGAAACAAAATGGTCCATTGGGTTGGCAAAATCTGCACCAGAAGCAAGACCAGAGCAATTGTTCTGTTACTTTCTCTGCATGTTTTTGCATGTCTGTCCCACAAGATACAAAAGTTCTTGAACAAAAACACCATTTCTGTAATTTTCCCCCTGTACATCACCACAATGGATTTTAAATCACGCAATCAAGACGTGAACACAGTTCACCGTCCATCTACAATTGCAAGTTAAAGCTGTATCATGCAAACAAGTGAACATAGGAACATGATCCAGAAACTATGAACATTTAAGGTGGACTAAGGCAATGTTTCAAACTGTTCTTTGGTCAGACAATTAAAATGTGAAATTCTTTTAGAAAACATGGCCACTGTGTAACAGGTGGATTAAAGAGGTGAGGGATCATTGAGTTCTGAGTGAGCCTGCATCTCTGATTGTATGGGGCTACATTAGTGCCTATGAAATTGGCAGGTTGCACATCTGTAAAAGCACAATCGGTGGTGGAAGGTATATATAGGTTTTAAAATGACATATGCTCTCACCTTCCATATTTCAGGAAGACTATGCTAAACCTCATACTTCCTCTGTTACAACAACAAGGCTGTCCAGGTGCTGAACCACCTATAGTCGAGATCTTTCACCAACTGAAAACATTTGGTGCATCATGAAATGAAAAATATGACAAAGAAGACAGAGGACTGTTGAGCAGCTGGACTCCTATTTCAGACAACAATGGAACAACATTGATGCAATCAAATTCATCAAATTCTTTTTTTTGAGCTGTCACATTTTCTCATTTTAAACATTTTATATTTTTTCATTTGCTTAACTGTGAATAAAATATGGGTTTATGAGATTTGCAAATCATTTTACTCCCATTTTACATAACATTCCTACTTTTTTGAAGTTGGTGTGGTACTAATGGCTATTGCCAATTCCTAGTGGCTAACATGAGGGAAGGAACCAATTACTCACTCAGTGCAATAGCAGGAAGACAAAGCTGTGACAATAAAGCTTCTTTTCAGATCCCCCAGGAAGCTCAGCCTCAGCAGACACTCATATAATCACCATGCTAAAAACATCATTAGTGCTAATTACCATGTAAATACCTCAGTTATTTTGTCACCTTGATATTATTACCATAAGAAAAAAAAAACATATTTCCAATGTGTGCAGAATTATGCAGATTAGTCATTCATATGTTTTGCCACCACTAACCTGACCTGATATTGAAGACTGTAAATAACTATTGTGTTAACTTATAATTTGTCTACACACCTGAAATTTCAGATGTACTTCAACGTACTTTCAATGCATTATTATTATTATTATTATTATTATTATTATTATTATTATTATTATTATTATACAGAACTTACAACATTGTTTGATTATTGCATAATGCTGGTGGTAATAAGACATGGGTCAGAAGGATTATTCTTAATGAAGAGATGCCAGAATATCCCTTCTGTATTTAAAATGGTCAGACTATTCCCTAGGACAGTACAATTATGTAGAATTAAGAGCTGTTTTCTGCCTCTGAGCCAAAGCCCCACTTGGTCTAAAGCAGTCGTTTCCCTGGGTGAGACAGGAGCATGTCTGATGTTGTAATCAAAGTTCTGCTCAGGAATCTCTGATCTGTCTGTCCCAGCACGTACTCCAAACTATTAATAGGCATAAAAAATTGCTTCGAAATTCCAATGGGATGCAAGCTGGCTGTTATCAGCACATAGCGTAAAGGCTTACACAGCCTTTAGGTGTTAATTAAATCTCCACTGACATTCCCATATCCTGCCCTGCAGAATAGGCTGCAGCTCAGATATTGCATAGGTGAAGTCACTTCAGTCACACCAATCTTGCTCAAAACAGGACAGGAGAACATCCCACAGGCTACGGAGAAAATGTGGTGACAAGTGAATCATCCATGCTAAAGGCAGATGAGTTTGCAAGCACTCACTACTTCTCTAGAGAGCTATGAATTGATTTGCTGACCATGGTTGTCCTCAGTGGCAATCTCTGAGCCTTGCAGCACAGTCTGGAAGGCTATAGTGCTGCCTGGCACACTCATTCATCAAGCAGCCTGAGCCATCATACAGGCAACTCCAGCAAACCTGGGCCCAGGGCTAGGGTATATTATTAGAGATGAATTGAGGTAACTGCCTTTGATGACCCAGTTTAGGGTGTCTCTGCTCTCTATGCTTTTTCTTCCATTTTACTAACTTTCATTCTTACTTTCAGAATTTGTGCTCTCTAAGGAGGTCAGTGGCCACTGTGGTTAGATGTACTGCATTGCAGAGTATGTGATGATCATAAAACTGCCAAATGCTAGTAATATTAAAACCAGATATAATCCAGCCATGCATTGCCACCCATACAAAATTAGATACCTTTAAATCATTACTGACTCTAGTATTACAAACAGCTATGAATCAGAATGCATAATTCAGTCTGGAACTCACAAGAGACATTAACTAAGCAAAGGGGACACATGCTAAAGGCAAAACATAACTTAGCATAAATACACAGTATGCAAAACAACAAAAACTGTCAGAGCTATATCTCTGTGCTGCATATATTGTATAATAGTGGATAGCTATTTTACAACATGTAAGGTAACTGAGCTCACCTGCAGTGTATAAACAAAGAACACAACTATCTATACGGACACCACTGTCCCCGTTAATTGTTACATGCAAGAAACTTATTATAAGCCAGCCTTAACACACATACATGAAATTAAACTTTTATCCAGTTGTGCAACAAGGACCAGACAGTTTTACTGCCCTCAGAATCTTCAATCCAAGAATAAGCTGACCCAAGCAGATAAAATTAATATCATGTGTTTGTTAGTTCTCTCTAAAGGCAGTGAAGAATCATAACAGTGTTTTGTTTGTGTGCAGGGCGCACACAAACACACACACACACGCACACACAGAGAGTAATGAGCTTTTTAATGCATTTGAGGAAATAATACATTAGAAATGAAAGACACTGCATTAAAAGTAAATGAATAAACAATAGATCAGGATTTTTTTTAAAAAAATATGCTGTAGTGGTACAGAAACAGTGTTTCTAGACAATAAATCATGGCTGTCTCCCTGACTTTCATAGGAAGGAACTGTAGACTAATGATAGTGATGATAAAAGATAAAGCTATCTATCCCTCTTTTCCCTCTCACACAGTTTGATTTTTATCTCGAAACATGGTACTAAACCATTATAAATATACTTGTAATGTTATAATGAACACAGTGTGCTCCATTATCACTGAATGCAGCTTCTATTACTGAATGTTGCAGAACAGAAGCATCCGTTGGACGTGTAATTTGTAAATGTCCCTAAAAATGTGTAGATTTATCTCATGTGTTCTGACAGTAACTGATAGCAACTGAACTGTTGCTGCCACACATCAACTAGAATGTAACCGTGATTCTCTGTGTCTATTCATGTTTAGACACAGTTTTTGCTTTCATTATATTTCACTAATGCCCACACCAGCTGTTTGTTTTAGCAGCAATGCAATAATGCAATAACCTTGGCAGCTAAATATTTCTGTGGATTAATCTAGTGGCATGCAATCACACCGTATTCTGCAACAAAGGCTTCATGGTAGTTTACTAGGTCCTTAGCTGTCAGTCAGTATTTCGATATTTGATCTGTTTAACCCATGCCTGTGAAGACATATTCTTGGTCCCCAATCTGCCAAATGATATGGAGATTGAGGTGAATGTTGGGCCTCAGATCCATGGTCTCATTTTCACAGGGACAACATAACAGGTAAAAGCTATTACTGAAAACAGATTTATCGAGGCTCCTCATGAATAAAAGATTACACAAATTTATAATGATGATTTATTTATTTAGTTGGCCTTCATCTCATGACCATCTTTGAAAAACTTTAGAGGCGCTTCCATTCTATAATTCAAAAGTACGTTCAGGGCAATTAGACTTTTTAATGCAAAATACTGCATGTAGGTTGTACTGTAACTTCACAGTATGTTACCATGATTAGCCACCAAAAACCTTAAAGCCCAGTATTTTTTTTTTTTATTTGTTACATCAAATGTTAACTATGTGCAGTAAATTAGAACGGCTTCAGTTCCCAACAGATGGGAAGGAAAACTACACTGAGTAATACAGCCTTTTGCAGTTTAGTAAGCATGTGTGTGAGCATGTGAAAGGCATATGTCCCATGCATATGTCTCATTAACCGTGTACACTACTCTGCTACTCAGTGCATGCTTAATTTAAACACAGTTTCTCAAACCGTTTCCCAATCCCTCTCCACCGCTTTGTCAATTCCTTATACTTTGTTCTGGATCTGCAAAATGTAGCAGTCTGGACACTTAACAGCAGAATACTCACATACAGGCAGTGCGACATCAACTAAGAAATCTGAAGTTGACTTCACAAGCAAAGAAGCTCAAAAGCACACATGCATATAAACAGATAAACACATGAAACACAAGGGAGGTATTAATAGCTTTGATTATCTTTCTCCCTGATAAAAGGGAGAAAGCTGACCCTTAGAGACTACAAACTGAGTACTAAGTCAAAGCATCCCAATGTTTAGCATAAATTTTAATTTTAACTTCCCTAAACTGTGTCATCTCACACTCTGAGGAACTGACAAATATTCACAGAAAAGTTCTGGCACATCCAAACAAGACACACAGGGAAAATAAGCAGTCTTTGAATGCTATGAAACATTCACATGAGGGACTACAGCAGTGCCTAGTCCTCTCTAGGGGACTTGGTATTGGGATGGCTTTATCAAAGCTGCCTCTGGCCAAGATGTGTGAGATTCCAGAATAATCCACCTTTTATCCTTATGACTG
>VVHJ01001061.1:4656-18466 GCA_015107715.1 Tylochromis polylepis
ATATTCTTGGTATACTCTTTGTATTCTTCTGCTATCTGTACCTGAGCTGTGGTAATGCACAGATTTCCCCGCTGTGGGATCAATAAAGTCTTATCTTATCTTATCTTATCTTATCTTATCTTAGGTAATGCTCCTAGCCCCAATACTTTATTTCAGAGAAGGGGGAAAAAATACATACACACACACATATATATATATGAAAAAGCAAATAAAGTAAAAAAGGTGTGTGTGTGTATATATACATATATGCCATTTTTGCCTTTCTTTTCCCTTAATGTCTCATGACCCCTTTCATGTATCTTTCCACCACTTGTGAGACCCCACAGACCCCGAGGTTGAGGTAAACATTGCTTTTTTTGAGGTTCAGCTCAGGACATGGAAACAAACATGAAAGTATATTAGATCAGTGAGTCTTTTTTTGCCCCCTGTTCGATAAGTGTTAGTTAAATTCTCGTGGCTCATAAACTCTTGCTGGTCTACACATAAACCTCTAAATCACTGTTTCATGTGAAAAAATCACCAGCAGAAGAGTTGCCTCAGCACTGCAGCTTTAATCACTTGGAAATATTTTTGTTGCCAGGAAACATTTGAAGAGATTTTTTTTTTCACCCGGCATCTTAATTCATTGGCAGTTGCTGTTGTGTGTCCACATTGCCCAAAAATTGCCCGCATGGCCTGCCGCCACTGTGGAGCGGCAGTGATCAGTCGGAGCCTCGTTCATTAGAGAGTAACTACTGTTTGACTCCATGTGAAGCCCGACCACACCACACCGGGAAAATGTTGTGGCAAGGGATGTGGCCTTAAGGAGTCAGTTTGGTGGCTTATGGGCAAAATCCAAAGGAGTCATGTTGAGATTATATAATGAAAAAAGTCTCTATATAAATGTTAAGATCAGCAGTGGAGTTGGGTGTGTGGTTCTTCATGCAGTGAAATGAATCAGTGGGCCAAAAGTAAACTTCATGATTTGGTTAGAATTCCCATTTCACCCTTTATTGTGTAATTTGTAACTATAATACATGGAAAAATGTACGAAATAGTTCAAAAGTAGAGCTGAAAGTGTTGGAGGGGATTTGATAAATTGTTGCCATACGACTGTGCGATTATGGATAAAACCAAATCCTACTTTAAGGCAAGATTATCACAGTCATTTTGGCCCACATTTAGATTCATCTGGACATCTATATTGTTGTTTTTGAACTGAATGTGGAAGCTGGCAGCATTTACCATTCCAAGTTTGGTTCCCTGTTTGCTGTTGCCTTTATTAACAAAATAATAAAGGCTAAAGAATAGCATGAAGAATTTTAAAATGAAAACCAACTGGTGTCCAAGAGTCACAAAGAAAACGTGGCTGATACCAAACTCATGTCTGCCTTTTAAATGTGAAGCTATAGTTAGATGCCAATTAGCCTAGCTAGCATAAAGACTGAAAACAGCTAGTTTGGCACATAACCACCCTCCTAAATCCAAACCGTGTGTTAGTATTATTTTGCTTTTCTACCTCTATTTGTACAGATTAAACAATGAGAAATAATTTGTTAATTGATAAGCTTCAGAGATAATAATACATTGATTTTTATGCTTCTGACTAGCTGTTTCCAGTCTTTATTCTATAAAATTAAGCTAGTTGTCTCCAAATAGTATACCAAGGAATACCAATGTGCACTGAGGCACAGTGTAGATATGCCTTGGGAATCACCTCCATGAATGGTCATGTTATGGTGGTGTAGCGGTTTGAGTATCCGAGGGATCCCAGGGGCTATGTTGTTGGAGGCTTTTCCTCCAGGTTGGGTCTCCCAAGGCAAATTCTCCTGTGACTGGTAAAAACTGTGGGCAGATGTTCACATTGGTTCTTCCATGTAGAGTCGAAGTCAAGTCAGGCAGACCTAGAAATATTTATTAGGTTGTGGCAATTGAGAAAGCATATGCATGCATGTTTTTTAATGTTATTTTTAAATACATCAACATTTGACAGACAACTCTCAGCCGCACAAAGTTCACTCTACATACACAAACTACTTTTCTTTTTAAATATAAGCAACACATTTAAGATCTAGACATTTGTCTACATGTAAATTCTGTCTCATTAATTGCATGGACTCTTACATGTCTGGATTAGGACATTTGTCACCTTTCTAACCCCAGTGTCTGCATTATAACTCTGTGATGTGATGAGTTCAGAGTCTGGCTCAGGTTGCTCAGTACCACAAGAGACAGAGTTCAAAGCGGGAGGTCAGATGTTAGAAGTGTACTTGTGGAGTATGTGTTTCTTGAATTACTTGCTTTTCTTTTGATTGAGATTTCGGAGCGACATCCAGCAAACAGTGAGGTTCCCAGCTCCAAATTTCATTTTTTAAGCAAGGAAATGTATGCTGTGATGCTAGTGGAGCTTTTTACTAAGAACACAAATACCACTGTTATGCTATCTATGTTCCTTCAGGCAATGTGATCAAAAGAAATTTTACATGACAGATGTAATAGAGGCTTCCAAATACCTCTATTTGCCTCAAGATTTTGGTCGGTTATCTAGTACACCTTGTACACAAAATGTTTTAAAACCACTCAACAACATTAAGCAGCTGTTTGCCTCAGATTTTCTAAAAATGTCAAACTACTCAATCTTCTGTCCGTGCAGCTAGTTGTTTCTCATCTATATGCTAAGCTAAGTTATTAAACCGTTTGTTGAGTTTTGCATTTTCCGAAAATCACTCCTATTTCCTTATTTATATTAAAAGTGACAAAAAATGCTGCATTTGCTTTTAAGACATTAACTGCAGTAAAATTCCAGCATGTGCATTTTCCATATGGTAGTAATTACAGTAAAATGAAGGGAAACTGATGTGTAAAGCATGATAGAAGCACACTGATGATAAAAAATGAATCCTTACTCACCACAAATTGTGTTTACAATATTTTGATTGCCATCTAATGAGTCTCTCTCACGCCAGAGGTACAAGAGCAGGACAGTTGCAGAGCTAGCTATTATTATGTGGTTATGAAAAAAGAATAATGGGAGGCCACATAACCCCCCAAACCCGCAACATATGATTTTTTTTTTTCAAAAAGGAATGTTTGAGGAAGGGGATGAAAAGCAGATGAATAATTATTTATTGCCATGTGGATGAAAAGGTGTAAAACAAACAGAACAAAGTGCTCTTCATTAGCAGCATGTGATTATAGTCAATTTAAGCAAGCAGACAACTTGCCAACAGGAAAGAGTATTGTAAAGATTTTCTAATTCATATAATTTGTGGATGTGCCCTTCATGTGTCTGGACATATGTCCCAACCTTTATTTATTTTCAGTTACAGACAACCACCTGGCTGCCTCTCACGCAGGTCACTCAATCAACATCCCCAGCCCGCCACCCGCATCCAGTCAGCGGGCAGGGATGCATTCCCCACCTCCACGAAGGGCTCACATCAGAGAGTTCAGCGGGACCTACGAGAGCCTGCCGGCACGCTCTGTACAGGTGAGACACCCTATGTACAAGTATTTCATATGATCTGCAGTTTCAACCTCAACAAAACAAATGACCATAGAAAGAATCAGCTACAGTAGCTGCAGCAGCCAGCTACTACACCAGCTACGTCAGCCGGCTGACATCTGAAGTTTGTTCCAAGATCACATTCAACTTCTGTAGACACGCCGTCAATTGCATGTAAGTCAGTCCAGGAAGAAGGATGCTTCCTCAGCAGCTTTTTCTTGGGTTTCTTCCATTTTCCCTTCAGATTAAGGGGTTTTCCTTACTTGGAGAGTTTTTTCTGTATCCAAACTGAGGGCCTAACGACTGAGGGTATATAAAGTTAAAGCTTCTTGAGACAAAGAAAACTGACTTGTTGTTTAAACTTTTTGGAAAAGAAGCTCTGAAATGCAAATTTAGAAAGTGAATCAGATTTTAAACACTCACGCATTTAGTGATTCTACTCATACAGTTCAGGAAATATTATGCAAGAAGTGGACGTACTGCTTTTTATCCAGACAGTTATTTCGGTTCATCTCAGCACAGCCTGAAAATCAACTCACAGTGACTTGAAAACTGGTTGAGATTGACAAACAATAGCATGAACCAATGCTTGGTTTGATTTTTTTTTTCATATATTATTATTGGTAGGCAAGTTGTTTCTTTATTATGCATTCAGCTACTTCTTTACTATGACTTAAGCATTTTGCAGGGCAGCTACTGAAATATGTTGTTTCTAATAAGTAATACTGTCTCAGAACATAACAAGGTGAGCGTACAAACACATTTTATCTCTGAATTCTGTGGTTTTCTGGGTAAAAAAGATTGGTGTTTTGTGCCTGAAAGTGGGATAAAAGGGATCCAAAATGCTGAACTTGCAGACAAAAAAAGGTAAGTAAAAAATTATTTTTGATTAGGTTGAAAGTCCTTTAGAAAAGCTGAAAATTCCACAGCTGGCACAGTACATGAGGGAATAAACACAGAGAGGAAAACAGACTATCAAAATAAAACAGGAAGTAACTACACAGGGAATCACATGACAAAGAAGAAGAGTTGACAACAAGAGGGTACTGGAGAACCAAGAAAAAAGTCCTCAAAACATAAAAAGTCCCACAAGTAAAACACAAAACCCAAACCGGAATATATTAACTAAAACTCTAAATTATAAAAACCACGGGACATGTCAAACAAGAGATTTTAAACACAGCCAGACACCCAGCCTGCTTTCTCCTACAGTCCTGGAGTAATGTTGAAAAAGTCTGAAGGCAGCTACATTTCACTCTGGGAGATTTTATGTATTTTTTGTGCTTCTTACTGCCATTGTTTGTGCTGACGACATATAGGCATAGAGATTTGAATTGTTAATTAGATATATTTTTTGTGTGTGACAAAGTTAGTGCAGAGTGTCTTATCTTTTCTCCAGGTTTCTGAATCTCGTGTGGTCGAGTGCCCTAGCATCCAGATAACCACCATCTCGCCTGACGATGACCCAACACCCACCATTTCCAGCTACTGGGACATGGGCAACAGCGGTGGGTGGGACAGAGAGCGGCTTTACCTGCCTCTACTGGATCCTTTTACCTACCGTGACAGATGCCCCAGCTCCCTCAGCCCCAGCCCCGCCTCTAGCCCCTCCTCTCGAGGCTGGCTCAGTCCCGCCTCTAGCTGCGACTCCCTGCTGGTGGAGGAGGAGGAGCTGAACGAAGGCAGCATCAATTTTGGACACTCGTCATCCTCCAGGCCCACCTCACCTAGTGGGAAGAAACGTAGAAACTCCCCGCTAGCGTCTCCCTGTACTTCACGAAGAGGGAGTTACTCAGAGGAACTGCAGGGGTGCAACCTGGAGGGTGGAGAGTCCACCCCTCAGTCACAAGCTCCGCCCAGCAGCTGTGAGCTCAGTATTCCTCAGAAAACCAGGAAGACATCATTGGAGCAGGTAAAGTGCTATGTGCGATCTATTACCTTTATCTTGGTGCTACCCTTCCCCACCTGGAGCAGGAGTCTCAGAGCAGGAGCATAAAGTTCTATTTTCTAACTGGACTCCTGCTCTGAGACCACAAGCTGCCATTTCTGTCTTGTTTTTTTTTATTTTTTTTTATTTTTTTATTTTTAATTAAAACAGAAATTAGAAGAGAGGGTTCAATCTTACTGACAAACCAAGGACACTGCACAGTCACACAGTAACAACCTGTGAAACTCAAGGTAGCCATGACATAATGAATGTCCAGCTTCATGATTTATTTGAGTCTATATGTGACATCGTTTATCAAATGAACACCATGCTGTACTGAAAAAGACTTGAAACCAGTGATTGAGCCAATAAACTTATTAGGAAAATGGTCAGTGAAGAAGAAAACTAAGTGAAAACTTAGTGATTTCCTCATTGACTTCTATCTAATGGAACTCGGAATGAGAGGAGTCGCCCCCTGCTGGCCATTTGAAAATATGCGGGTTCAAAGGACCTATATTTCAGAGCCATCTATGCTTATATTATGTAACTTTTACTATGCTTCTGTCTAGCATCTGCACTAAACGTGCATTTTAGCAAATACAAAAACTGAGGCAGTTTTAGTTTGAAAACAGTTTTCAAGAAAGCTAAAAGATTGGACTTTTTATGATACAGACACCTAAGTTTTAGTTCCTGATTGCATGTTTTAATCCGCAAAGATTAAGCTCAGCTCAGTTATCTTTTGAGATTTCATTTTTCTTGTATGGATACTTCTTTCCCAATGCGATGGCTTCCTCTGGTGATGGATAATGCTATTTCTGTATTTATTGTGCAAAAACTCCCAGTCTGTGTGTTCTGGTGCTTTGGCTGCTTTATACTTGTGTTATTACTGAACCTTGATGTATCCATCAGAGTGTGAGAGTGTGTGTGTGTGTGTGGTTAAAAACCATGTAAAGGCATGGAATGTGTGTATGGCTGGATTAAAAAAGGCTCTCTGAATGCTCAGTTAGAACAGAAAAGTGCTATATCTAAGTATCAGTCCATTTACTTTCAGCAATAGTTCCACATGATTGCTGGTACAAACAGTTTTGCCATTACTATACTTCCTCTGTAATTTTTTGGGGGGAGATAAGCAGGCCCCTCTGTGTAGAGGGCCTGCTTATAATCCACGTGCTTGGACATTATTGCATAAATGTTGCAAATATTGCATTAGTGCATTAGTGCATTAGTGTAGATAAATCTGGCATATTCACATGATGAATTTAAGCGCTCATGTTAATTACTGTAAATTGTCCCTTTTAAATAAACATGAACATAACCATAAAGAGAAGAGTGAAATATAAAGGAAACATAATAGAAATAGAAAAGAAAAACAAATCTGTGGAGAACTAAAGTGGTGAGATTTTTGTGTTCCAGTTATCTCCCAGGGAGGTGGACCAGGAGCAGGCTCTGGGCCACAGTTCTCCCTGCCCACTGCCAGAGACCCAGCAGAACAGGAGAGAGCCCCCATCAGTGGGCATGGACTACCTCTCTGTTCCCCCTCCTCTGGCCTGGGGCAGAACCCGAGCCAGCGCCCACAGTCCTCTGTTCAGGCAAGTTTAACATCACTTTTCAGCATTATTTGCCCTGTAAATTTACTTTCTTCTCTCCATGTGGTTCTCTCTATTCTTACTGCATCTAAAATTCTCACATCTAATTTACTTCAGGTCTAACGCCCTGCCGCCACTTGATTGGCCGCTGCCATCCCAGTTTGACCAGTATGAGCTGCGTATTGAGGTCCAGCCTCGGCCACACCACAGAGCCCACTACGAGACGGAGGGCAGCAGAGGGGCTGTCAAAGCTGCACCGACTGGACATCCTGTTGTCAAGGTGAAAACGAAATCTGCAGATTCATGTCAAAGTTTTATTGATTTCTCTGATTTTTTTCACCTTTATCTGTGTTATTTTAACATTAGATCTAATTTAAGGTTAAAATGTCTTTGATCATGTTCACACGATACTGGAACAAATTCTTTGGCCACACGGTCACGGCTCACTGCTGCTGGCCTCACCGCAGTTTGATTTCACACTGCGTCTCTTTCTCTCTTCACAGCTGTGTGGTTACACAGAGAGGAAGCCGCTGTCTCTTCAGGTTTTCGTTGGAACAGCTGATGACCGATCAATCAGACCACATCCTTTCTATCAGATACACAGGTACTGAGCTGCAGTATATTTCTATTTAAAAACAAACAGGTTTTTCATGCAATAATGTTCAAGGAACACAAAATTCAGGGAACCCATAACGTGACTGTCGTAGCTTTAACCATTGTGCAATAAACCACCAGCTGGTTCTCGTGTTGGTCCAGAAAAAGTGTTACACCAGTTGTTCTCAGTCCCTTTCCATAATCCAGAGAATATATTTTTAATTATTATATCCTATATCTAGCAAAGTAGAAGCGTAGAATCTAACCAAGAGCGCAGCAAACACTGTTACAGCAATAAATACAAACAGAAAAAAAACACAACTGCACACACAACTTTTGTATTTTAAACACAATATTGAGTTCACTGAAATAAAAATCATAAACCAACAGAGCACAGTGTGTAGATGGGCTATCATATTGATAAAGAGCAGTGTTTTGTCAAAATTTACTTAAATTCCTTTAGAGTTTAAGTTTAATTTAATTTTTTTTAAATTTTGTGCATTATTCCATCAATGTAATACCAAATCAAATTAAATTTTTTATTAAAAGTATATTAAACTGAACACCAGGGTAAAGAAGAGCCATTTCCCTAAATTTATAATAATATTAAGTTATGTCTTGTATATTAGGACATCTATAAGACATTGTGGGAAAGGTGTTTTAGTGACATTTCCTAAAAGAAATTTCCTGTATTCCTTTTTTTGGAAGGCATATAATATAAGATTATATGAGAGAATTTTATTTAACATTCAGAAGGGATTGTAGTCCACTCTGCACACCCTAAACCATCACTCAGTACTAAAAATGTCAAAGTAAGTCTACGAGGTCAGGTTGGACGATATTTTTTTAGTGATCAGTGAAAATATCCACCCATTGTATATTACAATGGGTTTTAAAGTTAATATTGTAAGTGTAAGACTTTAGCTAATGCTCATTAATTAGAAAAAATGTCAGACTGATATTAATGACAATGCGCTCATATGTTCATAGAACTTGATGTGACATTGTGAAAAGTAGTATAAATCCTCACATTTTGGAGGCAATTTCTCAGTTTTTCATTCATAAATAACCTGTGTTCTGCTGGGATCTCACTTTATGTTTCTCAGCTGGTAAATTCAAATGTGTCTTCCCCTTCAGAGTGACTGGAAAGATGGTGGGCACTGCTAGTCACGAGAGCGTCCAGGTGGGGACCAAACTGCTGGACATCCCCCTCAGCCCCGAGAACAACATGACTGCACTGTAAGTCAGAAAGATGCTGTCACTGTGTCCCCTTCATGTGTATAGATAAAGGATTTTTTAACACATATGCTGGAGTTCCAAGTCCACAGTTTGTACTTCAGAACAATAGTGCAATGTAACTAAACACGTACAGAGGTACTTGTCATTTACTTGAATATTGAATTTTCAACTTACTTAAAACATTTTCTACTTAATTATATAGATAAATATTGTGCAATTTACTGCCCTGTATTTACACCTGCTATTACCAGTTACCATTAAAAATTCATAGAAAGAGTATAGAGTTTAAAATGTATATGTATATTGCTTATTATATATGCTTGGACTGGCTACCCTTGTTTGACTGCTGTGCCATACCTTTGTGACTCTAAGAATAGAAATTTGAGGAAGGCTGCATAACTGGTCCACTTTAAGTTTTAAATAGCTCTTTCCCTAATGTTTCAGTTTCAATGTTGAGTGAAATTTTTCCTGCTTAAATTTCTGTCATGAGAAAAATCTTGTGTTTCTCAGCATCGACTGCGCTGGGATTTTGAAACTGAGGAACTCAGACATTGAGCTGAGGAAAGGAGAAACTGATGTCGGAAGGAAAAACACACGCGTCCGTTTGGTGTTTCGTACCCACCTCCCTATAGTACCCCCTTCAGCGCCCCCTGGACGGGTGTTGGCTCTGCAGGTCGCCTCTCTGCCCATTGAATGCTGTGAGTGGCTGCTTTATGGAGAATTCATATTATGATACAGAATCCCGTTATAAAGGAGGCAGATTTGAAACATACAGTGTCACTTGGATTTGTCAAAGGTGGAGATTTTCTATAATTCTGCACACACCGATTATAAGCACCATGCTTTATAAACATTAATTTCTTTTATTTTGTTTGTCATTTAAAAGATCCTATTCGATATATTAAATTTTATTCTACTTTATGATGTCATGTCTTTTTAATCCACTTTATCCTGCATTACTTTTGCTCTACTACTCGAGGTCTTAACTTTGCTGATTAGTATTTGTTGTTTTTTTACATTTTATTTTACTTCATATTTTATGGATGGATTGATGTTTTATTGCATTTTGCTCTGTTTTATTATTGACTTCTGTGGAGTACTTTGACATGCACTAACCTTGATGAAAGACAATGTATGAATGAAGTCTGATTGACTACATATGCATTTATCTTTTCTGTCCACCACAGCCCAGCGTTCGGCCCAGGAGCTGCCTGTCATCGAGTCAGTCAGCCTCACTTCCTGCTCTGTGGAAGGAGGGGAGGAGCTGCTGCTGAGCGGCACAAACTTCCTGCCAGTCTCCAGAGTCCTTTTCATGGAGAGAGGAACAGGTAAATGTCCAGAGGAGCCTCAGAGCATTTTAATTTACAGAACTGGCAGTAAAATTTGTTTTAGAATACAATAAGACAGAAAATAGGTTTAAATCAGTTTTTGATATTAGGTTTTTGATATTTCAGCCCATTATATTTAGGTTAAAATAGTGCTGCAGGAATTCACAGTTAGTACTTCTTAAAGTCACAGTTTTTGATGTTTTTTCACCAGATTTTACAATTCTCTAACTGTTAACTTCTCCAACTAATTAAACATGCAGGGAGAGTTAATAGACGCACTATGCATACACAGAAGGACAATCGGGGAAGTATACAAAGCTGGGGAAAACAAGACACAGGTGCAGACAATCAAGGCAATGAGGCAAGAGGGGAAATAAAATTAAACGCAAGACACTAAAGACAAGGAACTACCAAAATAAAACAGCAAGTGAGAATCATAAGTAAATGGGGAAAGACAGACACATGAGTGGAACAAACACTGACTGAACACTTTGGAGTGCTCAGTACTTGACTTAGTTAAGTCAAGTACTGAGCACTCCAAAGTGTCCAAAAAACATAAAGATCAATGAACCAAAATAAGAATATCAAATAATCTAAAACTGTTCAAAAACCACATTAAGTTAAAATATCACACAAAAAATGCAAATTTGCACTATTTCATAGTGAATAGTTCTCTAATGTCAAATCATGAAAACTGTCAAAATGCACATTTCCAGGTTCCCACACATACTTGGCAAGGATGTCAAACTTCAAATGCAGACCTCTAAGGCTTTGATGCAACGCTTGTGCAACTGGGTCTAATAAATATAGAAGATGGTGTGGGATAATATTTTTATTACAAAAAACAATAGCCCCCTTTAAACGTTTAATTTCAGATATTTGTAGTTCATTAGCTGCTAATAATTTTTACATTCAGGTTTGTGTAATCCAGGTATTAGAAATTTATCTCGCATGTATGTCATAATGTGGGAGAATGTGGACTCAGATACAGACTCAGTTAAAAAACAAACAAACAAACAAATCTTTATTTAAGCTGAACATCAAAATCCAACCCAGAAGACACACAAAGAAAAACAATCTAACTACTTCTAGATTAAATGTTGACATATTAGTTGAGATTATATGATGATTATTTGATTCAATGATGAGTTCAGAATCAGAAGGGGGATACTTATTTAAATCACCAGATTTTTTGATTTGCCATCCTTTATAGAACAACACATCTGCTTCCTTTTTTTTTTTGACACTATTGAACCTCTTCATGCATTTAAATAAAAAAACAACAACTGTCATCTATGAGTGTGGTAAGCCTAACAGACATTTTAAATAAAGCTTAATTCGTATGCTGCGCTTCTGTAATCCACTTGTGTTCATTACATCAGCCTTGTCCTTGTGCTCTTTTGTATTAGATGGTAAATTACAGTGGGAGGAGGAGGCTCATGTTGACCGTGACAACAGCAATGAGGTAAATTTGTGAAATTTCAGCACCCAACACAACTGGAGATGCTCTGATAAATGATCTGTAATCCCCTGTATGTCGTCTTTATGCCTTCCAGTGTCTGTTATGTGTCAGGGTCCCGGCCTACAGTGACCTCTCCGTCAATCGGCCTGTGTCGGTCAATCTTTATGTTTCTAATGGGAAGAGGAAACGGAGCAGCACTCACTGCTTCAAGTATTTACCCAGTGAGTATCTAATCCCAGAAATAATTTAGAAATAAAGAGATTCATAGTTTGAAATCCAATATAAATACAACACTGGCATGTATCAGTTGGACATGCTTTACATAAACATCAGTTATGTATGTCAGTTATTCTTGGTTTCTTCCCCCAGTTATGTTCAAAGAGGACGATCCCTTGCTCTCTCGACCCCCTATGCTGCCTCTGGATGGCGGGAACATGTGTCCTGCAGGGGGTCCACCCAGGATAGACAGAGGCTTCCATGTGAGAGGGGACCCGATGTCTGATGATCGAAACCTGACCTTCCACCTGCCCCCCTACCCCTCCACCTATTCCTCTCCGTGCCCGTCCATAAACTACAATGAGGAGTACTGCTCTAAACCTGATGCAGCGGTGGAAGAGCCCGGCGGGACCAGGCCAGCCCTATCCGAGCGTCACCCCAGTTTTGAGAACCTAGAGCTGGGCTTCACTGAGCTCCTTCCCCCTCTGTACCCACGTGGTCCGCAGCCTCCCTCACCCTCACCTTCCCCATGGTTGGACTCACCCTACTTGTCCTCTTCACCCTCTCCTTCCCACTCCTCCTCTCTCAGCCCGTTCCCAGCTGGAAGTCCTATCTCAACCTCCCCTCTGCCTCCCATCCCCAACTCCCCTTACCCACAGTACTCTGTTTATGCTCAGGAGGTGTGTTCCTCCCCTCCTACCAACCCAAACCCCTATCAGGATATCTGCCCAGCATCCTACTCCCACTATGAGGGCTGGGACTCCCAGGGAAGGGTGCTGGATACAGGAAATGGGGGAGAGAGGGATGCCAAAATCCAGGAGTGCCCACTGGAGTTTACCAGCTCTGCCTCTATGCACCACATTACCTTTGAAGAAGGTGAGACATAGTTTTTTCAAAAAATGTGATATTTGATAAAACTGATTCGATAAAAATGAAATAAGTGGCTACACACACAGATATACAGAACTGTTGAGAGAAGAAGTACAAAGGATTTTAAATATTAGGGATAGAAGAATGAATGGTATCCACTGGTTTTTAGATTGTCCATCTTGGTCTCCACTATCTAGGTTTTTTGTTTTGTTTTTTTTGACCAGAAGTGACCAGATTTGGAAGAGAATTTGGAGTCCTAGGATATCTGGTAATATTAACAAACTTGACATACATACCTGCTACTTATTGATAGGAAATAAAAATAAAACACAGGAATTTCACTCAACAAAACTAGAGCACAAAGTTCTTGGACAGCTGTACCACACGAACAGCACAACAATACTTAGCAGCCTTACTAGTATCCAAATGTATGGATTATAAAATAAATCTAACTCAGGTGGAGTTCCTTTTTTTATTTCTTTTTTTTTTTGAAAGGGCAAACTTTTCATAGAAACAGCTTGTTGTACCAGACTGTAAACATGATTTTAATACCTAAAGCTGGGAATTTAAAAATGGGAATCAATGGAAGTTGACTCACTTTTGCAGCCAGTCTAAAGTGGCCACTAGAGGAACTGCAGTTTTTAGCACTTCAGTGTTGTAGTCGTTTTTCAGCCCTGGTGGTTTTTTGCTGTAACTATGATTTTTAAAGGCACCTTTTAAAACAAGTTTATTAAATCGTGTTTATTAATGCTGAAATATTTTTCTACTCACTGGTGCATTGTCTACAAACACTGCTGGTGATCTACAAACACTGCTTTATTATGTATTCGGGAGACAGGAAATATGGGGTGAAAATGAGATATGACATGCAGCACAGGCTCTTTGCTGGCCAGGACTGAAACCAGTGTTGTGATCATGTGGTTTTTGGTGTAAAGATTTGGCCACCAGGCCGATTCACACTTTTATATTTACATTGCCTGCAGGGTAAGTCACAGTTTCAAAGCATAGTAAAAAAGAAAAGAGCTGTGTTTTGGTCAAAATTTGAATAAAGGAATAAATAAAGAATTTATGCTCTCCAACCTAGTTTGCCACTTTGCCCCCCCC
>VVHJ01001062.1:2845-21907 GCA_015107715.1 Tylochromis polylepis
TCAAATGTTTTTGGTATCAAAACACCCCTCCCTGTCTGCAGGCTCCCACATGATATCAGAGCAGCCGCTGACTCACCACTAGCAAATGTCCCCGTTTTCCTTTGGTCACTTTCAGCTCTGCGCCCCTCACAAAATCAATTATTCCTTCCTTGCCTCGAGGCACAGCAAACTGGATGCTACGTGCCAAGAACAGAAGTGGCAAATAAAGATGATAAGTTGGACTGACAGTGACCACCACACAGAAGCAGTCAGTCTGAATCTTACCTGCCCGGGTTGATGTTGACGGAGCTGGTCTTGTTGGCCATCATGGCTAGTTTTGTCACCAGCTCAATCCCGTGGCTGCAGTGCAGCAGCAGATCACCCTGTGGGAGAGACAGCGGGCTTTAGCGTGGCTGCATGGTTGCTTTATTCCACACGGGTATGACTGTTGTGTCCTACTGTACCTTCCTGTCCTCCGGAGGCATGTGAAGAATACACATCCCATCACTGAGAGAGCTCAAAGAGATACCTGTTTCAAGAAAAACAAAACAAAACAAAACACTAAACTCACACTGAACAGTCACAATGTTCATAATGAAATAACTAACAGTGTTGTGGTGACCTCCTGAACTGTAAAATGAAGCCATTGCAAAAGTGTCAAAAACCATTAATGGCCACTTGAGGCTAGCTCCAAAAGCAAGTTATTCCCCGTAGACTCCGATCTTAAAAGTCCCCAACTTTACAACATCTTTTACAGTCTGGTGTAAAACAGTTTTGATCTCTGTGGATAGTTTTCCCCTATGATAACAACTGTATGGGGCAAATCATTCTTAACTAATTCACATGCACAGTGGAGTTAAGTGTGTGGCCATTATGAGTAACAAGTGGTCCTGCACAGGCAGCTGTAGCAGCTGCTAGACATCCCCCTCTGCTAATTCAAGTCTGGAGAACTCTTAAGGGAATTATCTGACTCATAATGGCTTCCTGTGTAAAGCCCATCCATGAATTTGTAAAAGTTTTTATTACATTGTTTTGCAGCACTAATTAGAATATGTGTGTGCATGTGTGAATTTGAACCTATATAGTTTGCTAGCAGTAGCTGATAAGTTCACAGTCCACTCTGTCATCCAAATATGGTAACTTCTGCTTTAGAGTCTCTAGAGACTGAGCTGAAGTTTCCCCCAAAAAAAGCCATTAAGATTTTATAACCACTGAAAGTCATTAAAAAAAAAAGGATTTAAAACTGTGAAAATTTCTCCCCTACAAAAATGATTCGTTTACAAGTGATGAATTTAAGAACATTATCTCAATAACTATCTCAATATACTACATTATACTACAAAACTGTCCCCTTCTCAGGGCCGGTTGTCACCGCTCAGAGCTGTGTAGTCGATCCTCTGCTTGATCTTGGTCTTGTCCACCAACACAGCAAAGGTGTTAGTGAGGAGCAGCTGGCGAGGGCGCGGCTTGAAACCCCTCCTGTCATACTTTATGACTGAAACACCGTACTGAAAAGGACAAGGAGACACATTACTCCAAAGAAGCATTTATTATCGCCATCAGGCTTTAAAGAAAAAAAAAAAAGTAATCCTACCTGCACTTTGTCATTGCCAAGAGTCTGGATGACTTTGAGACTGATTTGCTCACGTTCTGTATAAAGCAGTAGAAATGCTCTGTGAATTTTTTATGCTTGTCAGTGTATGGTGCATAACAAGTGCGAAGATAATGACTACATAAATGTGTACCAAGTCTGGAGTCCAAAAACAGCCTTCCAACACTCTGAGGGTAGCTGTCTTTCTGATCCTTGAAGATCTCACTGGCTACAACCTTCTGCATCATCTAGAGGACAAACAAAAATCAAGTGAGATTTAAATAAAAATTAAAACAAAACAACCAAATGAAAGCCAGTCAGATGCAATCTCGATCCTGGACAAACATTATTATGTTGATGCAGGAAAAAACAACAACAGGATAACAGATAGACCATCTTCTGTAATCAGTGTACCTGCTTCTTCCATTCAGGCTGGACCCTCCTGCAATACTTCGTGACCATGTTCCGCATGTGCAGCCTCCGCAGGTGCTCCGATGCCTGTAGGAGACCATAGAATTAATAATGCAGACTATCCATTAAAATATTATATTATCTGTGTGCAATGATCTCAGTCAGCAGAAGGACTTAATTTGAATGTGGGCTTTTTGCACCTCAACGAGGGATGGAGGAGGTGTCGGCCAGGATTTATCCAAAACACTCTTGGGCAGGTTTTTGCGTAGATTTTTCAGGAAGGAATAACGAACATGATCCAGGAAATAGTCATTCTCAGGACCGTATTCCTCATGACGGTAGATGAAGCCTTTAATGAACCTGAAAAAAAAAAAAAAATCGTGATGGAAATTATTATATTTTGCAAATACAGCACCAAAAACTCAAAGCCAAAACAAAGTTTCATTCAAGCACCTGCGAATTAAGTCAGCAGCCTGGCGACGCCTTTTAGCTCTCCTGCGTGCTTTCATCCCTCGCCACCCCGACTGGATCACTATCACTATACATATACACACATGCATGTATTAACACCAAGACAGCTCTTATACTCAGCCAAAGAGAACACCCCAACGTTAGTGCAGCAGATACATAAAGTCAGTTTAGACCCACAAAGGAATGCTGGGAAAATGAAACAAAGCTGTAATGCAGATTTATGCTCTTGTACCAAGCAGGTAGTCCCAATGTAACAATACTATACAAACACATTAAATACTTATATATTCTCATTTTAGGGGCTTTTCTTTAAGGAGACAGGTGGTAAAGTATGAGAGCGCCAACGGCTGGAGGTGGTCTGACCTGCACGTCTGATGCGTTGGTACTTGGCCCTCTCTCTGTAGCCTCTCCATGATGTCTGCAAGGTCAGTGCTGAAACACGAGGAATATGGAGTTTTATTCTTGTGTACTATATTGTGTATTTACTATGTGCCTTATGATTGTGTTTAAAATATGTTCATTGGGATGATTACAATCAGGAGATGTTTTACTAAAACCTCCCAAAAAGCTGAAGCTTCACATCTTTGACACTCTAAACTCATTAGAAGTGTACTTCATGAATATAACATTTGATTTTGCATCACCACCTTAAATTTTATTACAGTTGTGATGCCTTAGTTTGATAATCCTTGCTATTGCTGCTTACCTATCTCTGGCTTTTTCGCTTCTAGAGCATCTTCAGTATTGAAAAGAGTTTTTGGGAAACGGATGAAGATTTTTGATCTGCAGAAAGCAGCACAAAAAAAAGTGTGATCAACACAAAATCAACGTGCCTTTCAATGGACACTTATTGCAATTAAGTCAGATTAAATGCCTTGTGTACAACGTTAGTGAGGCTGGAGGCAAAACAAAATGTTTTCTCCTCAAACAAGTTACCTCCCCAGTTTGTACTCTTCATCTTTGTATCCCAGGTGCTTAACCAGTGTCAAAACTCCATCTACGAGTCTGCCATGCCAGTTGGGCCACGTCTCAGGACACAGGGGCTTATACCTAAGAGCATTTATGAACGATTACAATAACAGAAGATTGAACATAAAGTAAACAGCCACCGCAACTGTGAACTACCGCTGCAGGAAGGCTTCAAAGCGCCGACGATATGCAAAGCCAGCTCTCCTGACCCTCAGGTTTTCCATCAGACCCAGGTACTTCACCTGATGTCGGACCAGAACTTCATCAAACTTTCCTGCAGGGACAGAAACCATATTTAATAGTAACAAAGAAATATTTCTGGCCATTGATATGAAACACATTCCACACAGCAGTATAAGCTTCATTACATACATTAAGAAGCTGGGGGTTTTATTTATTTGAAATAAAAATGATATTTTTTATTAAAACAGTTGCAACTAAATCAAGATTCCTTTTCATAAACCCTTTTGTTAGATTTACTTATAAACATCTGTAATCACATGCTAGTTTGTTGTTGAATCAAACAAAACATCCTCCACCTTTAATATTAGAGTTTTTCAGAAGGTATTTCCTTTTCTGAGAGGTTTTGATTGAGAGCAGCATTAAGAATGCGAAATGTAAGAAAAGAATTAGGTCAAATGTAATTAGTTTAAGAATCACCAACTAAACAACATTTCTAGTTCACTGTCGTGTGACAAAACTGATAACACAGCAGCCAGTGTTGCACAGGTAACCTTTACATCATTTTTCTTGATCTGTATTTAGGATCTCCTAATAAAGCCTTTATTTGAGACCTGGACCTTCCCCCCCCAAAAAACGCCTATATATCCCAATTAATATAACAGTATGTGAACATGTACCTGGCTGCTTGGCATCATTTGGTTTGATGCAGCGCACGTAGGATGGCTCTTTAGACCTGAGGATTTCCGTAAGTTTCATCAGGCTGTTTTTGAACTGAGTGGCAGCCTAAAGGATCGATAAAAGAAAATTATGTGAAATTCTCTGAGTGTATTTTCTGTGCGTGTTCAACACTTGGCAATATTTTTTAAAACCATGCCTACAAATGATCAACAAAGAGAGTATGACTGATTTGTTACCATCTCTGGCCGTTTCTGGTCTATGACTTCCTCTCTGCGGAAGCAGTGACTTAGGATCTGGTTGTCTGACTGGCACATGACCTGAACAGAGACCAAACCACAAAACCACAAGTCAACCTTAGATGCCCCCCCCTCTTCCTCTTCACTCAAGCAATAGCAGGAGACAGAGTGGTTTTCAAAGGTTGTGGTGGGGCTCTACCTTGTCCCTTTTCATTATCCTCACCTCTTTCAGGTTCCTGTTCAGCAAGTCATTGTTCTTGTCGAGGAAACCTGAATGGAAGCAAAAACACAGTCATTGAGGAATAGGCTGTTTGTGAATCATCCTCTCTATGTGTTGTCTCATAACAGGAAATGTAAGTATGAATACACTATTGATCCAGCCTTAACAGTTTACCATTGACATTGTAGTTGACCTCTCCGGCATAATGCAGCAGTCTGAACTCCTCCCTACTCATCACCCTACGAGTTTTTCCATTTGCCAGCTTGTGCCTGAAATAAACACACACATATAGATTTACTAACATACATTGTCGAGTACAAGTCTTTGATATAAGATGATGCTTACGTGACAAAATGGGGATGGCCGCCCACTTTGTCCTCAAGTTTCTCTAAAAAGGAGACATCACAAGTTTCTCCGGGCCTCAGGCACTCCTCATCCTGTAAGATATTCACACTATTTAACTTCTCAAAAAGGGAAGAAGAAATAACTAATCAAAGATACAAACTCAATGCTGTTTTACACACCAGAATGGAGATGATGCCTTTGTGCTTCTCTTCTATCAGGTCACAAATGATCTTGTTGTCAAAGTATTGCACAGTTTCCCACTGCATGTGAAGGAAAAAAATGTAGTGTTAACATCGAAATTCAATATCAATAGTTGTTTCACACTTACTTGTTTTGACTACGCAATTAGCAACGCTACTCACTGCAATGCCTTCTGTCTCATATTCTTCCTGCTCAGATCTGAGGGTCAGTTCAATAAACAGCTGCTGGAGCTTCTCATTGCAGTAGTTGATGCAGAACTGCTCAAAACTGCAGGCGGGAAACGTCTTTTTTAAAAAAAAGAAAACTACCACACATTGCAGGGACAACAAAAGGCTACTTCTGACAGCGAAACTGGTTGACGGACTGCGCTAAGAAGCAGATTAAGGAAAAGAATATAATCCATACCTGTTGTGCTGCAGGACCTCAAAGCCATAGATGTCTAGAAGCCCTATAACTGAGGAACCTTTGCTGCTGTGGTAGATTTCATCCTGTACAGCATATACAGTGCACATCATTCAGTCAGAGATAGAAGACAACAACAGCCTCACAATATGATGATGGTGGAATTTCTCTTGTTATCTTTAAGTTGTTACGAGTGCTGCACCTTAAGAGCCAGTGACTGGTTGATCTTCTCCACCAGCCACGTGAAGGTCCGGCCATACACAGCCTTGGCTAAGGCGTCACGGGCAGCCTCCGCTTGCTCAAAATTTAGCGGGGTGATCATCTGCATAAACATAAAAACAGCCTAGTGAAAAATCCCAAAATGCACATCAAACAACTGAAAATCTGAGGAGGGATGACGAAAAGATGATGACCTCCTCTCCTTTGGCTGTGAGTTTCTTGTGAGTGAGTGCCTCCCTAAGGGCTGAGCCATCGACACCCAGCAGCTGGAGAACAACAACACATCTGCTCTCAGTCACGCTGTTTTGTAAGATTTCTAAGCATAATTAAACATCTGTCAATACTAGTGGGACTATACTGACCTTTGCAAGATTAGAAATCTCAGTGGTGATATAGGTTTCCCCTTTCTCCCCTTCCCCAAACTGCGTGTTTCCTAGATGGAGAACACTGGCGATGATATTCAGCAATTTCTGAGGAGGGAGATAGGAAGAACAGCTGGCAACAACCTCATAGATGAACAATTTGTTTTTCAAATGCCTCGACGATGATGTAGTGTTCAGAATAGCATTATTTATAGCAAAACTGTCAGAAAAGTGCTCATTAAGGATCTATTCCAGTGTCGCAACAATGTAAAATGACTTTAACATGGTAAAACTCTGACTGCTCTAACAGTGACTGTTACTGACCTGCACTTCTTCTTCTGTGAAGCCAATGACAGGAAGGGCCTTCATCACAACCTTCCAATTATTCTTGTCATTTATGGAGCTGACTCTGGGACAGTTGCCCTGAACAAAGCAATTTAAAATGATGCCACAACTAATGGCATAGACAATTTGTAATTCTTGAAACTGTGCAACACACACCTTAACCAGATAACGGTAGTTCTGGGGGTTTCTTTCCAGGTTCAGTGTGTTGAGTTGGTCATCTTCTCCTCCATCCAGAAGCTGATAGAAGATGTGGAAGTTTCTCTCGCCATGGTTCTGGTGTACTACACGAGATTTCTCCAGTAGGTAGTTTAGGATGTGACCACCCACCGGTGCCCCCTTGAAGGGGTTACACAAAAATATGAGAGCTGAGAGCATTTACTAAACACAAGTTTTCTTCTAGAGTTTTTGCTTTTTGATGCTATGATGACTGATATGATGTTATCCATCAAATCAGTTTTAGTGTTTACCCTAAAGTCAAACTGGACATCCATATATTTCCCAAAACGACTGGAGTTGTCATTCCTTAGTGTTTTTGCATTGCCAAATGCCTTTGCAAAAGAAAAGACGCAGGAAATTAGAGAGAGGAAGTGAAATTGTGAGTGAAGAAAGAATGCAACATAAAATCACACACTCAAAAAAAAAAAATCCTGTATGAAAATAGCAGATAAGTCAGATAATATTATGTACTGAAAATACTGGCTAATCAGTTTGAAAAGCCTAATTTTTAAATACCTCCAGAACAGGGTTTGACTGTAGTAGGCAGTCACCAAGTGCAGCCATATGATCATTAGTGGGGCAGGTGACAGCGTAGTAGAGGAGGATCTTCTTGGAGGCCTCCGTTTTACCTGCTCCACTTTCGCCTGATATGAGTATACACTGGTCCTTTCTCTCGGTCCGCATGGCCCGGTAAGTGTTGTCTGATAAGGCATAGCTGAGGAAAAAACAAAAATGCAGGTTCAGCTACAGATCAACATGCAGGTAAAACACAACAGTGGAATAAAGTCACACAAAAATCAGCGTACATACAGAAAACCCAAAGCAAAATCAGAGAGGTTGTTGTTCCATCTGTAGCAATTTGTATTTGGTAGTAGGGATCTGTTATGGGACCTCCCTGCCCGTATGTGTGCATATGTGGAAAGCTTAAGGTAGGGAGAGCAGCAAGACCACTACCATGATTATAAGTAGCTAGGGTGGGTTTCCAAGCAGCTTGCAAGAGTTGCTGCAGCTGTAGGGAGCTAAAGCAACTTGAATAGCAAGCTCAGATCAGCCAACTTTACATAAAGCCTCTGTTATTCACAAATGGTTGGCACAGTGAGTAGCTCCACATGTTACACTTTGTGTAACATGTTACACTTTGTGTAACATGTGGAGCATAATTCATTTTTATAATTACTTTATAAATAATCTATAATAGCTCATACACTGAATGTCTGTATTATTTTGAGAGTTTTGTGCATTATAGGGTGCAGAGCTTACACATTTAGGAGATTAATCAACTGTCAAAAATATCAGATTTGGTTAATAATTATGTGCTTATGTGATTTGCTTTCTTCTAATCCTGATTGAATATTTTGGGTTTTTGAGCTGCAGTCGTTTGGTGTTCATCAAATTGTACCATTAATAAAAACGCCTGAGGACCCCGGAGTGACTCACATGTGAGGTGATATTTCGTAGAAGCTGACCCCTCTGTAACGATCCATCTGCGGCTTGGAGTAAATCTCTAGCTCTTTGTACGGGTTCACCGACACCAACACTGAGCCAATATACGTCTGACATCAAATACACAGGGAGTAGACACCACGTTCAAGTTATGGCTTATCACATCACGGGAAATATAAAAATATGAAGAAAATTTATTACATAGATGAGGTTTTCTCTGAAGCGCCGCCGCAGGTTTTCTATGAAGGCTGCCTCGCTGTTGTAGTTTTCCAACAACACAAAGTCTTGCACCCCAACCCTGTCCCGGGCAGTCAGGGCACTCTCCATGACCAGACGCACTCTTCCCTCAATGTCCACCTCCTACACAGAAAGGGAGAAAAAGGATAGTTACAAGCTTACAGGAATGCCTTCCATAAACCTACGAAGGATGTTAATGGGAGTGAATGGTGGAATGTGAATTCCTCTTAATCCTTAAGTTGCTTCCTGCCTTAAATGGCAATCGAAAACAGGTTTTTAATCTTTCTTATAAATACCTAACATAAGCAATTACACGCTGCTGACAGGCAGGGGGCACAAAAGGACAATTCATATTCCCTGCTACATTCACCCAGTAGTGAACAGGTTAATACGCAGCGCTCAAGAAAACAATAATTACCACATGATTTTTATGGCATAATATTTATTTCAAAACGATTTCAAACGCCAGGGGAAATGAATCAGGCCTAAATCCCCGAAGCAGTGCTCTCTAAAGTTTACAGAGTGCTTCTTGGCTGTGGAAACGAGTCCTGCAAGTGCACAAAGAAGAACAGTTCCACCAAGCATGCCAAGATTAAACAATGAAGACATTTAAGGAATCCTAATCATAAACAGACAGGATAGACTCCTCTATTTTTCGACAGAGACAGTGTATTATGATGTGTGTACATGGTACACAAAGTTTTATATCACAGATGGGGTTTAACGAGAAAAATGTGTGTACATGTCAACCCCACTGTGAAGATAAACACTGTAGTGGAGACAGGAACGATTTACTAGCAAAGTTCTTAGATATGCCCTAAAGTGAGATATAACACACACAACAACATGCGGCATCATGCAAAGAGATAAAAAAAAATGCCAGAAGTCATTACTTACTGATGAGAAATATCCAAAGAAACACTTCAGTGTATATTAAATGCACAATATACCGCAGCCAGACAAACAGTGCTCTATGTTCAGTATCAAAGGCTCATTTACGAAACAAGCCCTTCTCTTTCACATTCATAAAACACAAGCAGTAAATGGAACAAAGGGGTTAGACTTCCACAGGACATTTGTTTTTCTTGAACACAACAGCCTCTCTAGGGTCTCATTTGGCCGGCCAGCACTGCTAAAAGGTCATTATCTTTGACCACTTCATGCAGGAATATCCTTAAAAAAAACAAGAGGACAACAGTGGATGACAGCCAAGAAGTGAATGCAAAGAAGTCACCGCACACTTCCACTGCAGCCCCTCCTCTCTGCTTCACCTTGTAGTATTGTTTTCCCACTTGCAGGTGGGCTTCCTACAAAAAGCAATTACTGTTCAAAGTCAGATTTTCCAAAAGGATATGCCTCAAGAATTTCAGGGTCAGATTTAGGGCATGCAGTCAGTGATTTTGATGCAATTTGACATTCTACTCATTATACCCCTATATTGACAAGTAAAGAGCAGTACAGACAAAAAATTATCCTTACATACTTTTAACAAAAGGAGCGCAACGAAGTAGCATGTTTTCAGTTTTCAACTGTTCTGCAACAGCTATAATGAAAACTGCCCGGATACCACTTGTTTTAGTGCTTAGGTTACAGTCAGTGTATGAGATTGCAACTCATCACATCTGTACAGTGTCATGGGGTCTTCCACATTATTGTGAAACTCAAGAGTTCATCTCAGTGTGTTCTCTCACAGTAGATGACTGGGCCACAGTTAAAACTCCGAGCTTTAACGGACTTGCTTTGCCTAAAGCTTTCATTTCAACTTCCTTAGCCCTCATACCTTATACGTTTCTGTGCTGTGCAGTAGCTGCTGTGCTCAGAGTACCTGTGCCGTGTCCAGCTTGAATTTTTAAGGATCTATCCTTTTCAAGTTATGTGTTTTTGCTTTCTTTCATTAAAGGATTTTTGCCAACTTTAGTGATCAGAGGTCTCATTCAGTACACTTCTCTGATACCAAAATCAAGAAACATTGCTACCACTTGTGTTGGAGGAAATATGTGGTTCAGTTACGTTAAGGGCTATAGGACCAGGATGGAGGTTTAACCAGAATCAAGTGTAATCCCTGTAGCTTTGTTTTCTGTGAACTGACCTGAGGCCTGCTTTTTACAGCACTCAGTGTGATCTAGCTGACGGTGCATGAGAGCTTAATGTAGGATTTGACTCTGAGTATCAGGGAGCTTCTGTGAAATCTGCAGGTTTGTGGGTGCAGCTGCAGAAAGAAAGTTAACAGCAGGACTTGGCCCTAGGCCTCATGACTAAGCTCTGCAGGGCCAACTTCATTCGGATTGTCTTCCTTATAAGGCGTGCCCCACCACTCTGTCCCAGGGATAAACAGCAGTGGTACCATGGTGGGCTCCCGACCAAAGTTGTGCCAGCAGGGATATGATGGAAAAATAGCTTTTATGGGTTTTTTTTTTCTTTTATCCAGACTGCTTGAGTTAAGGCTTAACAAAACCCCAAATACACACTGACTCATACACAGGAAAAAAATTCCAAGTGACTCATTGTTCTGTTTTGCTTTTCTCCCTCTGGTGTCTCCATGGCAGAAAGAGGGAATAGGTTGATCGGATGTCTGACTTTATTGTATTAGCACAGAAAATGCTTAAACACAGCCACAAGTAGTCACAAATCACGAGTCAGTGGGCTGCAATAAAAAAGGAAAATAAAACAACGAGCATCATGGACCTTACCCTGGCTTGGTACCTCATCCTGTCCTGTTGTTGCTGGAAGAAGGCTGAACTGGTGGTTCCCCCTCAGGCTGGTGCTCCTCCTCCTGTCTCACAGACTTCTTAAACGCAGCTTCTCATCCACCTCTGCCCATGGGCAACACAATTAGGCAACTTTACGTCCTACCCTTCGGCCACTTTCTCTGTTTCTCTCTGCCTCGGTGTCTCTTCCTTCACGTCTTTGCGCCTCCTTGCTCGACTCCCCTGTGCACACACACTTAGGCCAAAACACAAGCGGCTCCTCTTGTTTGCACCTTCAATTCATTTTGTCCATGACAGGTCAAAGTAAATCACCGCCTCTCCGTGATTCCCTGTCCTTCCTTCTGAACTATTCTGCATGAAACAAGGGCAGGAACTACGCTCACACGTCACTCTGAAAGAAAAAAAAAGTCGAGGGAAAGTATGCTGTTGGATAATGAGAAAAAAAAAAGGCCCAGAGAAAACAGAGAGTGGAGAGGGTTAGGAAAAACTTGCTAAGAGCCCCAGACTAAAAACATGTAATCACTGTGCAGCGATTAAAAAAACAAAAAAGCCCCAGAAATCACATGATTGGCCCTAAGGACATTCTTTCCTTTCCTCCCTGTTAGTTTGCTCCCTCCCTTTTCTCCCACAAGCCGAGGCAGATTCACATGGGATGTGAATTATGGAAGTGTTTCACCAGCAAGACTGCCTGTCTCCTAGTGGCTGTCATCCACTCCTGACGAAATAACTTACACCATCACAGAAATATCACTCTGCAGATATATTAATCTGAAGTGTTACATTCCCCATCTGTTTGCTTTTCCTAGCAACAACCACAACACAACACATTTTTAACTTAACGCTGACTTAACATATGAGCCGTGTGCATGAATTATCAGATTCCTCTCTTATTATCCTCCCTCCTATTCAAGGCATTTTTTTGTGTATGCTTTCAAGGCCACATCACCTTTCTAACAGAACAGCACCCTCCTCTGGTTCCCCACTGCTCATCTTTCCTCTCACTTCACTGTACCTCAGTCTGTTTCCATGCCACACCCACTTTCACATGCCAGCATCAAATATCCACACAGAGGAATCTGAATAATGCTGCCCAGATGGGAAAACCTTTTTTTTCCTTCTTACTCTCAATAGTGCTTAAAAAGGAGAGAGACACTCCTGTATAAGCAGTCAACATAAATACACCAATTTTACACCAATCAGCCTCACCTGCCTCACCTCATAATGCAGAGGTCTCCCTTATGCTATCAGAACAGCTTTGACCCTTAAGGACGTGGACATCAAACCTGTGGTTTTTGATTCTGGGAGTTGGTGGGATTCTTTGTGTCCTGTGGGTTGTGAGGTGGGGCCTCTGTGATGTGAGCTTGTTCAGCTCATCCCACAGATGAGCTGGATTAGGATGTGGAGCGCCTGGAGGCCGGATGAATGCCGTAGAGTCTGTGTTCTGTTCTTAAGGACTATTTGTGGTGTGATGCATTGTCCTGCTGGGGTAAGCTGCTACCACTGAGGAGCGCTGTTGTCAATGGAGAGGTGTGCGTACTCTATTTAAATGGGTGGTTCATCTTAAAGCATCATCCACATGGATGCCAGGACCACATGTTTCGCAGCAGAACATTGCATTGTCACAGGAAGATACATTTAACCACTTCACTTATCAGTGGTTTTAACATTATGGCTGATCAGTGTATGTCAGTTGGTGTCACTTGAGTATTTCTTGTGCTGCCTCCTAAAATATACAGGAAGTACTTATTATACGTGTACACAGAGTTTATGCACAACATGTCCTTTGTTTACTCAGTTCTCTCATTGTACCCCCTTCAATTGCATAGCTCTATTCACTGCAGGTCAGCTTTATATGGAGCACAAAAACAAAAGGAAATGTGTACAATGAGCTGATAATTGATCATTAGGTTGGGTCATCAAAAACCACAGCATATTTTCCTATCGAAGTCAAACAGTGTGGAAATATTCTTTATAGTTTTGTGGCTCGTAAATGATACTTCCTGCTATATGATAATTTTTTTCCCCAACTACCTCTGCAGAAAACAACTTAATTCAATTTGCGGTATTTAAGCTGTCAGAAAAGTCAGTTCAAAGCTTTCTTACTATACAGGCATCTGAGACATAATATGCACCAGGCTGACTGCTGGCAGCAAATATCCAAGATATCGAATGTGCAATGACATGCATATGGAAAACATGAACGTACTTTCTCAACAACATCTGCTTTTTTTCTGCTCTGCAGACAGTAGTAAAGTCAGTGATGAAGAAATTGCAGTTTCATGGCAGAGTCCATCCCCATCAACTAAGATATGCTATTTTCCAGCTGAGTTGTTTTTCAATCATTGTTCCTATCTTTGTTTTGCAGTTCCTGTAAGAGAGATTTCCTTCCTGTTTCCTGATGTTCAGGAGCTTCCTTTATTAGCACTGCTTTGTGTTTGAGAGCAATGTGATAAATATTTTTCTAACTGTTCATTAAATATTCTAAAAATGTATATCAGCAACTTAAATAATTAACTTAAAGGTTAAATAATGTGTATTGATGACCTGGGCTCTAATCCTTACCTTAACTAAAATATGTTGACAGGACTGAGCTGATTGACTCAAACTAAGTTCTTCTTACAAACACAACCCCTCAACGCTTCACCTCAGCTGCCCCATTTTTGTCAAACTCGGTGCTAAAACGCTGTAAAAATATTCCTTTCGCATCTCAAAGGCAAGTCAAGTGAAGCACATCTCTACCATTTTTTTTCAGCTGTTTCCTTTTCATGCAACAACCCTCTGCCTGAGTTCAATTTCAGATAATCACATTATAAACTCAAAAAGTAATTCTGAACATCTGACACATTATGGAAGAAATCCAGAGATCCCAGCCTTCATGTCACAAGCTGCCTGTCTCTGTGGAGACGAAGATTTAATAATGTTTTTTCTCATTTTGTATTTAAGTCACTCGGGTTTTCTGATTCAGTAGAACAATAAATCATAGAGGAATGGTGCTTTATTTGGCATGGATGGAAAAGTGGTGTTTCTCTCTTCCCATCTGTTGCACACACACTATGCATGAATATTATAAATTTAACTAAAACCATGAAGGATATTCTAATATGGTTTGGGTTACTTCGTCTGGCTAACCCAGCTGTTTATTATTCCTCCGTGGGGAACCCTATTGTCCATCTGCACTGAGCTCCATCAGCACCCATCTGCTGTCCCTTTCACCTCACGCTCACCTCCGCTGCCTCTCATCCCCCAGATCTCTGTTACACGACAAAGACCGCTTTATAAATTGACCAAGGTGTAAAACTAAACCCCATAGAAGAAACAAGCTGTGGAATAACAACAATCCAGAATTAACATGTAGTAGTGGGTGTAGTAATCTATTTCCTTCGATCTTAGGTTTTTTTCACTTTTGATAATAAGAAAAGGCAACACGAGGATGAAGTTCAGTGTTTGTAGCTCACCCTGCATGATCATTTCACCATAACAAGTGTGAGTGTCTTAATATATTAAGCCCTATTTGATGTCCTAAATTAAAGGAAGGCTTAGGGCTCTGCCTAGTGGTTGTAATATCAATTACACTGAACAGGCTCCTCTGCTATTATTTTAAAGGGATGGATTACCATTAAATTTGGTTCCCAGAAAGTGAAACCTAATGTTTCGTTTTCTGGGAACATAAAAATACGATTCCAGGACTTTCCCTGCAATCGTGACTTTACATTCTTCTGGCATTTAAGAACTATCTCCATATTTCTTCCAGCACTGTTGAGCACAAAAACTTTGACAGAAGCTTACTAAAATACAGTACAAGCAAGTATCTGACAGATCACAGAAACATACACAGAGACAAATATATTGTACATAAATATCTGTAATGTAGCATAAACAGAAATAAAGAACTACATGCCTACCTGGTCTCAGTTTTTAATCAAAGAAATAATTTCTATCATGCTGAACTCCAGAATAAGTTGGGTCATAGCCACAGCTTCGGTTACCTGTGCAGCTCCGGGCGATGCTTGCAGACTATACAGTCTACATCAAGGCTGGCTTTATTTTCTGCAGCAGCGGGGACTGAATGCACTCCAGCCCAGACCTGCACAGTCTAAACAGATAGAATTACATAAAAGCAAAGGCACTCTGGAATAAAGGCTGAAGTTTTTTTAAAGGCTAAAATCTGTGACCAAAAGAAGCCTTCTCTGCAAAGTAAATGGAAAATGTCAGGCCATTTACAGACTCTAAATCCACTAGGAGGCAGTAATGTTAAAGTTAATTGTCTGCTAAAGGTAATGAGATATGACGCAGATGACTGAAGTCAGCCTCTGTCAAAGGTGGAAGAGCTGTAGTGTACCGTACTGTACAAAACAGACCAGCTTATGACTTACTGTATGAGTTTCCTCTACTGTGTCGCAATTTATATGAATTTTATGTTGTGCACTTTTGGGAGACTCAATGGCTCTGTAATGCCAGATCACTCTTTATCTCTGTTTACTTAGTTTTCTGGGGGTGTTTGCAATGAACGGTGTTTATTGCAAAAATGAAAAAAATTCCAGGATCCTAGTAAAGAGACTGTATTAAGCAGGCTCGTGAGTTGGAAGGGCAAAACAGCTCCAACACTGAAGAGACGTGATCTGGAGAAAGGTTAAATACACACTACCAGTCAAAGGTTTGGACACACCTTCTCATTCAGTGTTTTTTCTTTATTTTTACTACTTTCTACATTGTAGATACATACTGAAGACATCAAATATATGAAGCAAGATATATGGATTTATGTAGCAAAGAAAAAATGATAAATAACTCTAAATATGTCTTATATTTTAGATTCTTCAAAGTAGCCACCCTTTGCTTTGTTGACAGCGCTGCAAACCCTTGGCCTTCTCTCAACAAGCTCCATGATGTAGTCATCTGAAACGGTTTCCACTTCACAGGTCTGCCTTGTCAGGGTTCATTTGTGGAATTTCTTGCCTTCTTAATGGGGTTGGGACCATCAGTTGTGTTGTGCAGAAGTCTATCATGGCAAGAACCAACCAGCTAAATAAAGCGAAATGACAGTCCATCATTACTTTAGGAACTGAAGGTCAGTCAGTCCGAAAAATTGCTAAAACTTTGAATGTGTCCCTAAGTGCAAAAACCATCAAGCACTATGATGAAACTGGCTCATATGAGGACTGCCCCAGAAAAGGAAGACCAAGAGTCAGCTCTGCTGCTGAGGATAAATTCATCTGAGTCACCAGCCTCACATATTGCAAGTTAACAGCACCTCAGATTAGAGCCCAGATAAATGCCTCACAGAGTTCCAGTAGCAGACACATCTCTACATCAACTCCTCAGAGGAGACTCCGCAAATCAGGCCTTTATGGTCAGATAGTTGCCAGATGGCCTGGCCTCCAGTCACCCAACCTAAACCCAGTCGAGATGGTTTGGGATGAGATGGACCGCAGAGCAAAGGCAAAAGGGCCAACAAGTGCTCAGCGTCTCTGGGAACTCCTTCAAGACGGACTACCTGCAGCTCATCGAGAGAATGCCAAGAGTGTGCAAAGCAGTAATCAAAGCAAAGGGTGGCTACTTTGAAGACTTTAAAATATAAAACATGTTTTGAGTTACTTCACACTTTTTTGTTTACCACATAATTCCATAAGCGTTTTTCATAGTTTTGATGCCTTGAGTGAGAATCTACAATGTAAATAGGCATGAAAATACAGAAAAACCATTAAATGAGAAGGTGTGTCCAAACTTTTGACTGGTAGTGTGGGTTAACACACAGATTCTAAGTCTGACTGTCAGTCTCAGATAGGGGCAAGAGCAAAGCAGTGTCCTGGATGGCATGGTGGTGGCAGTGGCAGTGGTGGGGGGGAACCAAGGCTGGGGTGAGCCACTGGGAATCAGACAGTTAAATAAAATAATAAAAGTGTAGAAAATGATGTATAAAACATTGGACACAATTTTCAGGCTCATGCCCTGGGTCCTATTACAGATTTATTACATGTAAAGTGCAACTGCACATGAATTTAAACATAATTTTGTGCTGGGTAAATGCTCTGCAAAAAAAAATGCTTTATGACCCTTTACTCAAGTTAAATTTACACCCCGTTTAAGTGACTTAACAGTCCACAAGTTGTACAGTCAAAATATATTTAAAGTACCTAAATAAAATGTCCTCATTATGTAGAGACTGGGACTTCTCAGAATTACATTTAGGCCATTATTTTATTGGATAATTGCAGCTGTTGAACACTTTAATCACTTATATACTGCTGTGTCATTAGATGTATAACAATTCAATTTATTTTAAAGCTTACTTATTATGTTGCAGATAAATTGTACGGCGTATAACAAACAAATGCATGCAAAAAAAAAAGTACAACAGGAAGAGAAAATAGCATAAAACAGAAATACATAGTACATTAAACCTGCACTTTAGTGAAGTACTTGAGTATATGTACTAAGTTATGTTCCTACTGGTCCTATCCATGCTTTATTTAAATGATTTTGGGCACTGTAAAATTAACAGTATTCTAGTTCAATGGCTCAGGAGAATGTGCTGAATCTTACATGAACATGCATAACCGCACATATAACAATAATACAGCAGTGTGTGACAAAAGCAAACCTTTCCACAGCAACTCTTAAAGTCAGTCCACATCGGTTTTTATTACAGTTTAATATTTTTTCACTGGTTTGATTTTAATTTCATTTAGACTTTTTACTTTCAGTTCTGCTTACTTTTGGTTAGTTTCCAGTGTGTTTGCTAGTTTCAGTTCAGCTTTTATTTTTCAATAATATTCATTTTCGGTGTGAGTATAATTCATTTCACTGACAGCTTAAGTTGCAATATTATTATAATGTGGGTATTAATTTTTCCGGAGAAAAATTTAAGAAGATGAGAATAGGTACTGCAATATAAACACAACACCACATTATAAAGACAAGGGGAAAGTCACAAATAAATAAAACTTAAACACACTGAAGAAAAACTTAAACTAAAGGCATTTCCTCTATATTTTATTTCAATTAGTTTTGTGTGTACAGACAATCATCTCAGTTGGTTCTTTTGTAGTTTTTTTTTACTTCATTTCCTGTAACTAAACTTCTTTGCCACCACATGCAATTTGTTTTGTTTAATTTATTTAACTAGATTAATCTTCACGCACCCACTTACAAACCACTCCCAAATCAATGCAGTCAATGTGATGGAGTGAAGATGACACAGGTCTACTCTGTTATATAAGTAATACTAAACAAGAAACTAAAAGTTGTGTGTAGTGTATAAATACCATGTTAGTTGGCTGATAGAAAGCTAATACTTAAAGTAACCTAAACTCACTGATGTTGTACAATAAAATAAAAAATATATATGTAAAGTAAGTTTTTGTCAATTTGTTCATATTTGAGAATTAAAAAATTTAACTTGTTTGATATGCCTAGCCTAAATTCTTAAAGCTTATCCATAACAACAACAACAAAAAAGCAACAACAAAAACATAGCATATAAAAGTTAAGCTAACAGTGAAACATTTAAAGGTAAAACGCGTTCATTTTGAAATGGGTATAAAGGTAAACAACTCTAAATGTTAGCCTTTCCGACAACTTTGCTTTACTTTGACAGCTAAACTCATACAAAGTATATATGTTTTGAAAACTAACCATAAGTAGTTTACTTTTTGGTCTATATAGTTAAAACGTTTCACTTAAGAGTGGTTTATCCCCATTTAAAAAAAAAACAGACTTTCAATCTGCATGCTAGCCAACAATAACTTTATGTAGCATTGCTGTATGCTAATTACAAACCAGTATCCTGATATTAAACCACTTTTACGCACACAAAGTTCACAAAGAGGATGCAGACGCCCTCTAT
>VVHJ01001065.1:0-10888 GCA_015107715.1 Tylochromis polylepis
TGTCCCACCCTTTTTTTTTTTTTTTTTTTATTCATACCGCGCCCCCCCCTGCAACGGCGCTGCGCCCCCCACTTTGGGAACCATGCAGTAAACCCTGATGATGCGTGTCCTTGTTTGAAGGTTCAAAAAGACAGTGGTGTCTGTTCGGGTGACTGATGGGACTAAAAGATAATAGGCACAAAAACAGAGGAAGGGTGGAGTAGGAGGGAGAGTTTGTGCTTAAGAAGTGTGTTGGGGATTAGACGAGATAGGGACCAGAGATTTTTCTGATGAGATCTGACATCAGCCTAATATAAAATATAAACATGCACACCTGCACACTCAGGCTGTCTTACTGACATGGATATGGAGCACTGGGGGATACAGTTGTGTTGCTCCTGCTCAAACCTACAGACTCTGTCTTGGTCCAAATCCAATCCTGTGTCCTACTCTTTTCTTTCAGTTTCTGTTTGCTCTAAGCCCTTAAGAAAAATGAAAAAACTTTAATGATCTCTACAGGGAAAATTGTTGTTGCAGTAGAAAAGAAAAAGAAGGACACAGTGCAGTTTGTATGAATTAAACTAAAACAAACAGAAGTAAACTTTTGGAGCAAATTCACTGGTTTAGCCGACCATCCTGACCATCTTGCATCCGGGGTCGGTTGCCTCAGGTACACAAACTGTCAGAAAAGCATTCAGCTAAAACAGTTTAAGTGCACACCAAGTAAGTGAACAGAAGAGCTGAATAAATAAATAAACAGCAGCCAGCAGTTTAATTAATGATATCCATACTGACAGTGAGCTCGCCTGCTGACGCTCACAATAGACTCTTTGTCTTGATTTCAGTGACATTTTGCAGGTGTGTCCCAACTCCTGGTTGAAAACGGCACCTGAACTGAGGTCATTTGTTCATACTGGAGATGAAGAAATTCTATTCTGCTAAAAACAGAAGAAAAATAAAACACTGCATCCCTCTCAAGTTATTGTACAAAGCTACAGTGCACTAGACAGTCCAGGGAGCCACCAAAGGAAAGCGTATTGTAATCTATGCGACATGAACATGCTTTATTGTTCTCACTAGCCAGGTTCGCCTCATTTGGTAGTGCCTTCAGGATGTCCTTCCGCCTCTGTCCTTTCATGAGATTAATTTTTTCAGACATTCATTGTCACTTCAAACACGATTGAGGGGCATGAGAATAAAACAAACTTTTATGAAGCTCCATTATGATCTCTTCGGTGCTCATTTTTTATCCCTGCTGTGCAGCTTCGCTGTGAAGGGAAGCTGGGAGGTTTTCTCCAAACTACACAAAGCTTTGATCTCAATTTTCAGATACTTTAGCAAACTCAAACTGCAGCCAATAAGAGAAGAACATCAAGTCAAATAGTTTTAAGGTAATACTTTTGACTTTGAGAAGAATTGGAAACAGCAGCACTGAAACATGTTTTTATGAAACATTTCTATTGTTAAAATGACTTATTTTCAAGTGGGGCCTTCCTTTTGATGCACTTTCTCATAAATGTCGATATAGTCACTGAACAAATGAGAGAACTGGGAAGCTGTGTAAGGAAATCTTGTCACATGAGCCTATGATCACTTCTTGAGCTGATTTTGAAATATCTGTGTCCCACTGTAGGAAGTCAGAAAGAGAAATTAGAACTAGCTAAACTATAGTGACAAATGAACGCAGTGTGACACCTCAGAGGGTCATAGCACAGCTGCAGATATATCGCACATTAATTATTACTGTAGGTTAGTCCAGGTTCTCTGTTGTGACCTGGGCTCTTGCTCGTCTGTATATCACTTTGTACTTTGTGTCTTTTATTGTGTACAGTAGAGCCACATACAAGGTGAAGCAAGGCTTCCATTGAATCAGATATCGGCATTTTTCTGAATCACTGAATATTAGTCTTTTTTTTTTTTTTACTCATTTGGGCAATTTATAGTGTCGCACTGCAACATGGATGGGCTGCATGTCTTTCTGCTCAAGTCAAACTCTTTCACTCAGATTTTCAGTTCTCAAGATGTAAATGCATTTTCATAAACGAAATTTAGAGGAATGTAATAACTATAAAATTAGACATCTACAGCTACTATGTTTCCAGTGTCCTAGATATACCTACTTAATAGCATTGAAGATGGCTCTGGATGAGTGTTTTTCTATGAAATTAAGTAATTTTTCTAATGTTTGTCATTTCTTGAAAAGACAACATGTTATATTGGTGCTACAACACCAACAAGGCAGTCATTTTGGAGCAATTTGAGGTTGTGCTTAATGTACAGGGCACAACCGCGCTTAAAATCTCCAAAAGGTCAGCATGCAAAGCGGTTCGCAGTGAGAGTGCTATGATATTATTTTAGTGTTTAGGAATGCTAGAAATATGTAAGAAATCCTTCTAGTAGTTGAGATATTCCAATCTAAATCAATGATAATCAATCTGTGCACCAAATGTTGCAATCCAACAAGGAGGCGTCAAGATACTGAGACTTTAGCAGGTGCAATATTAAACATATTTACCATCTTGGTTTACCTTTTTTTTTTTTTAATTGTCTAATTTTTTACTATGTTATTTTTTTTCTAAACGAGTGGAGTGTTGCAGTGCACAAAACTGAAAGCACTGATGGTCTGCAAAAAGAGCATGGGAGTAGCAATCGAATGAAAAGATAAATCCTAGCGGTGATGGTGGTGATAACACTTGTTACCAGCTATAATGAGGTCAGAGTCACCACTGTCTGGCTCAGATGGAGATTTATACAGAAACGAAGAGGTCCAGCTGTCTTCCAAGGCTCATAGCCTGGCAATAAAGGCAGATCTGCTCGAGAAGCTGGGAGCTTAAAGGGTGACAGCCATGGTAAAGAATTCCTGTGATGCTGATGCAGACTGCAGCAAACATTCGGAGTAATTTCACGTTGTGGAGAAAAGTGACTCTTTGGACCGTTAAATGAGGTACAATGACCATACTTGCACTCAGTGCCTACTGTTTTGATGATTGGACAACTAATGCCTAACTCTGCTTTCACATTGTGAACCATTTAAGTAATGTGTCAATCTCTTCTGCCCAACTGTGGGTGGTAGGACATGCATGATTGCATCCATGTTGGAGTCTGTAGATACACAGGAGAATCACACACTTTTTATTGCTTTGGTATTTCTTTTCATGGCAGTTTTTTTATGAGTTGACCAAACTGTGGATTCTGGTCAGATTAATATAGATTCACTTCCTTGGTGTTGATCAACCAGTCAAGTTTCCATTTACATACTAGAGATAGGTAATGAGTGATGCTAAAATTTCATGGATGGACAACTAAAGTAAGTGTCATTAAGTCTAGTATCCAGGAAAATGTGTGTAGACAGTCTACAAGAGTTTTGGCATTTAATAATGAATGTTTAACCACCATTATTATGTTCAGTGTTGACCTTTTAGATATAAAATGTCAATCATTTCATCACAGTTCTCCTATCAGACATTTGTGTACAACTTTGTTCTCATGTATTAATTCTTAAAAGTATGGCCAAAGATTGTCTTTTTTTTAAAGTTTACTTTGACCTTTAAGCACAAAATTTCAATCAGTTCTAATGTAACATTTATGCCAGATGCAATGACGTTCATGCCACATTTTTCTGAGATAAAACATTTGGAAGAAATAGGAGAATGTAAGTGTATCGGTGACCTTGACCCTTCATCACCAAATTCCAGTACGTTTATCCATAAGTCCAAGTTTGTACCAAGTTTAAATAAATTGACTTGTGTTCAATAGATTGTTTAAATGGAAGGTTATTATTCTTTCTCCCTTTTTTTAAACCAATAGACAGCAGATGACACCTCACATAATTAGGAGCTGTGTTCAGGAAACCAGTTTGAGATGATTTGAGCTTTGTGACATGTTGCATTATCTTGTTGGAAGCAACCATCAGTAGATGGGTACACTGCTATCATAAAGAGATAGACATGGTCAGCAGCAATACTCAGGTAGGCTGTGGGGTTTAAATGATTCTCAGGTGGTAGTAAGTAGCCCAAAGTGTGCCAAGAAAATATCCCGACACCATTACACCATATCAGAGCATGATTCTTTGTAAACTCTAGAGATGCTTGTGTGGGAAAATCCCAGCAGATGAGCAGCTTCTGAAATACTCAGACCCAGGCCTTTGTGGCACCAAAACCACGCCACGTTCAAAGCCACTCAAATCATCTTTTTTTCCCCCTCATTCTGATGCTCAGTTTGAACTTCAGCAGGCTGTCTTGGCCATGTCTGCGTGACTGAATGCACCGAACTGCTGCCATGCTATTAACTTGTTAAGTATTTGCATTAAAGAATAGTTGAGGAGGTGTACCTAATGAAATGGCTGGGTATGTGGTGTATCGCTGAATGACTAAAAAAATAATTCAATAAAACATGTCAGGAAGCTCTGCCGAGTTTACGTACGAGCCAATGAGGTGTTTGCTGGTTGTTTACTAGTTAAACTAATAGCAAATGGTTGAAACTCATTTTTTTTCTAGGCAGTCTTCCTGCTGGTATCAGCAAATCAAATTGTAGAAACATAGTTTAAGTAACTTAGACACGTTGTTAGTGCTCTAGTCTCAGCTGTACTTCTTCCCATTCACATTCACGATCAGACTCATAGACTGCTGTGTCTGATGTTATGCAGCTATTACTCAAGGAAACAACGAAGTGTGATCAAATTTGCATTATTCATTAATATTTTGATCAAATGAAGGTGAACCCGGGGGCCACACTTCTAGCCAGTTGAAGTAAGTGGTAATAAATAATGCACATTTTAAATAAATAGCTTCCTATGCAGGCTGCTAGAAAGCAGAAGGTAATCCACACTTTGAGGAAAGATGGATTTAGAAAAATCTAAAGGGACTGTCGTTGAACAAAATGTCACGATGAAAGAAGCATAATGACTTTTTAAAACCATAAAAATGCTTTATTTTACCTCTGACGCTGACAGTTTTCACTAGCAGATGTTGATAATAGTATAAATTAAACTTGTAAAGGTAGAACTTTCCATTACAGCCAACAATAGGAACCAAATAAAACAACCTTTAATTTGTTTTTCATACAATAGAGCCTTTTTCAGAGGGGATGAAATGTCAAATGTTAGGCACTAAGATAAGCGAAAGGCAGAGGGGTTTTTGTTCTGCTGCCCACCAAAGTGCATAACAACCAGTCTTTCAGTCATTTTTCAGCCTTTTCTGTGCAGCTGCAAAACATAGGTGGCATGCAAAGGAGTTTCATGTGTTGCTTTAAAGTGATTGCAATGATGGTGCTGCAAGCAGAAATGTTCATCCAAAAACTTTGATTATTCCACCATTTTCATCCTCTTTCTCTGATTTCTGTCCCTTTTTTTGTTGGTTTTTTGTTGTTGTTTTTTTTGGCATTAATTTGCACAGTAGCAAACACTAGGTCGGTCAGTTTTGCATAAACAGCTATTGTTTCTTTGCTTATTAACAAGACAAGCGACTTCATGATCACCAACTTCCAATTCTGTGGAAGCAGATTATTTTGTGGAGTCTGGGTTCTTTCTCAAATAAAATACCACAGCAGCACTTCATGAGTCTCGCCCCAGTTGTATGAATTTCTCTGTCTGGACCAGCAGGGAGACTTCTTTAAAGCAGAAAGCAATTAAACACACAGGCTGAACCAATTCACTGTGGCTTTGCTGAAGTGTAGCAGTAGCAGAAGGAGGAGAGACACCAAAGCACCACCATGTCATCTCTTCTCCACAGCGAGAAAGGAACTACATTAGTAGCAGAACAAATACAGAGCGGAGAAAGGACTAGGCTGCTGGGAAAACAAGTTTTCACATTCATCTGGCAGCAGAGAAGTATGGAGAAAAAGAAGAAGACAAAGGGCAGAAAACACAGGGGATAACAGATGGAGGTACAATATCTGGTTTGGAACTGAGCCCACTTTTCCCGTGAGGATTGAAGGTGACATTTCGCTTGGTGCCTCTTCCACAGACATCAAGTAAACTGTTCTGCAAGACAGGCCAGTTGAAAGTGCACATCTACAGTACACTGCCAACTTTGTTATGGTGCAGGATGGTGAGCCCAAAAACATCCTTTACCCTGTTTATCTGCAATGCTGCCGTGCACAGTTATAAACGCCTCTGCAGCAGATCAAAGCGGTAGCATTTTTTTCAGAAACTTTTAAATCTAGGCCAGTTTAAACTCACTAATGTTGTCGTATAAGACACTATGACACTGGAGCCACAATGCTATGATATTAGGGAATCGTGGACCAAATGAGTACAGTCTCTTTAGGATTTTGTTATTCATATAGGGAAATGTGTTCAGGTGTAAAACAAATCTCTAATATCTAACCTGTCATGGTTAAAGGTTTCATTTGAGGATTTCAGGGGACACATGAATGGTAAATGGGTGGATGAATGGTTCTTATATACCGCTTTTCTACTCTGCGTGAGCTTTATACAACTTACACAGAAAAACAGAAAAAAAGCGCTTGTATGAACGAGGTAAGTGTTTTCTGTCTAACATTCAAACACATTTATACTCGGATCGGTTCAAACCACCAACCTTCTGATTATAGATGACCTGCTCTACCTCCTGAGGTACAGCCACCCCAAATTAAACATAAACTTGAAGGGGATGGTGAATTTTTGTGTATCCGTTTGAAACTTGACTTCATCATGGACACAATTCCCCCCCCCCCGGGTGTTTAAGACTGTAACTTTCAGGTAACAGTGCTTGGACATTCAGTATTCTGACATCTCAAACTTCAAACTGACTCAACTGCCCTTAAACTGCCATGAAAATACTTGATCAATGGGCTACCGTCTCTTTAGTATTTAATAATTATATTATTTGAAATGTGACAGTTTGTGGAAAGGTGAAAGACTTCTTGTGTCCAGGTGTAAGCCAAACCTGTAATATCCCTGCCATGGGTGTAGTTCTCATGTTCTCATTGAGGGCGGCTAAGGTTTAAGGAAATGCTCATGATTAGCCACTCCATGTCCTCTTTCTTTTCCGCCACTGGGCCACTTATTCTTTCCTGTGTATTTAAGAAGGTAACTTTCAGGTAACAGTACTGGAACATTCACACTGTGCTGACATCCTAAGTTATTTTTCTGACGGCTCTAAAAATGCTGCATGCGTGCTGCTGTGAGCTAACTCAGCCGTAAGCCTGTAAACAAAGTGAGGAGAGGATTATCAAGCTCAGGGATCAAACATTTAAATTCTTTTGAACACTGTGGATGTTAGGGAAATATAGTGAATTAAAAGTGCACAAGTAGCATCCTCGCTTTAACACTGTGCAAAAAAACATAACCATGTTACAACACAGGCCAGCATTTTCAAGGTGAGAGCTCTGATTGTGCAGCGTGAATACAATTCATGTCGCGTGGTGAGGCATGTAAAAGCAACACGAGCGCTGTATTATTCATGATCACAGATTTAATATTGCATGGTGTTTAACTTTACAGTCACTGCATATTTCAAAACAGTAACGGAGAAAGTGTGAGGGAGCTGCGTGTGAGAGAACTTGGCAGTTGCCGGTTTAAGCCCCAGGAAGGATTGGGAAAAATGGGAATGTCTCTCTCTCAACAATTACTCTTAAGGACCTGGTAACGGCACTGTGCTTCTGTGTGTATGTGATAGATTGGGCGTCCACGCTCCTGTGAGTGCCCAGATGGTTGTTTGCCAGTGATGCAGTTTTTAGCTTTAACCTTCAATCCTTCATCGCACACATCCGCGTACAGTAAACCCACAACACGCACACGTGCACATATGCACGCTCCCTGTTGGGTCTTTCAGTGCTCCCCAGTGGTGCAGCCCAACACTGAGGCATCATGTTCAGGCATGACTCTCTTCTCATTAACCCTCCCATCTGGTTACAAGTTGTGGCGGTGTTTAAATGGAGGCATGCTTTTCAAGCTCAGTCACTCAGTCACTACTTCCTCTCCTCAGTCTCTCTCCCCTCATTCATGCCATTTTCTTGCTTTCTCTCTCCTGTGGTGTGACGTCACAGTCACTTGCTCTCACTCTCTAAGGTTCTCCCATAACCTCTGAGGTTTTCTCATCTCAAAGGTACAGACAGATTATTCAAGGTCATTGTTAATCTGACCATGGTTCAGTCCCCTGTTACACTGCTGACATTGTCACTGGCATAAGTAGATAAAGGTAAATGTAAGGTTGGTGTTGTTTGCCTGTTATCCCTCCAGCTCTCCATGTAGCACCAACATTTGTTAAAAAAATGAGTTGTCTTTAGTTTATGAAGGAATATCTTTAAAAAGAAAAAAATTTCCATTAGCCTCAGCAATAATGCAGTTTTATAATGGTGTCCATTAGCTGTGTTAGCATGCTAACACTCTGAACTAAGGTGGTGACCAACGACAAACAGAGCACTTGCTAAATAGCAGCATGTTTCAGGCTTAAAATGGCCTTTTGGGGGGTTGAGTCAGTAAAGGCAGTGAATGTGTTGCCATCTTTGATAGAAATCCATTTAATTTCCTTTTATTTCCCATTATTTAAAGAAAATGTACATCATGCTTGAGAAAATGAAACCCCAGTTAACAATACTGGTTAAACTGCTGGTTAAAATATGATAAAATATCTTCTGGCACCAAGTGTGGCATTTACATCCATTCAGTCAAATAAGTTGTGACAAAGTCTAAAATGTAACTTTAAAAAAAAAAACAGTGCAATGATTTGAAGTGTCATAAACTTATATTTTATTCACAACTGAACATAAAAAAACCCCAAATCAAATGTTTAAACTGAGAAATTTTTATATTTCAGTAAAAATATTTTAAATTTGATGGTGGCAGAGCTAAAAATAAACAGCTGGAAGAACATTTTGCTACTAATTAGGTTAATGAGCAGCAGGTCAATAACATGCTTGGGTATAACTAGAGAAACATTTTTCTATAAATTGTGGAACAATTTCAGAATAATGCTCCTCAATGTATTATTGCAAAGACTGAATATTTCATCATGTACAGTTCATAATATCATTGCAAGTTTCAGCGAATCTGGAGAAATCTCTGTGCGCAAAGGAACAAGGTCATAAATCAGTACCGGCTGCCCGCGATCTCTGGGGCCTCAGGCCTACTAATGACACTGCATTAAAAACAAGCACGATTTTGTCATTGAAATTAGTGCATGGGCTCAGGAACACTTCCAGAAATCACTGCCTGTGAACACAGTTCATCTTGCCATCCACAAATGCAGTTTGAAGCTCTGTCATGCAAAGAAGAAATCAGATGTGAACATGATCCAAGAATGCTGCCATCTCCTCTGCCCCAAAGCTCATTTAAAATGGACTGTGGAAAATCAGAAAACTGTTCCGTGGACTCTAGAAGAGTGAGATAATCCGGCTTGCTATCAGCGCTCAGCTGAAAAGCCTGCATGTCTGATAGTATGGGGATGTATTAGTGTCTATCGAACCGGCAGCTTGCATATCTGGACCTATTACAACAGCATGGCATTGCTGTAGAAGAGTCCAGCTTCTGAACTGAGCTGCCTGCAATCCAGACCTTTCACAGTTGAGCAGCTAGAATCTTCTATCAGACTAGAATTGGACAACAACAGTTCCCAGACGTTTACAGACTGTTGTTATAAGAAGAGGGGATTCTACGCAGTGGTAAAAATGGCCACATCCCAGCTTTTCAGAAATCTACTAAATCGTACATTTTCTCAGTTTAAACATTTGATATGTTTTTATGTTCTACTCTGCAAAAGAAGGTAAATAAAATATGGGTTTTTAACTAGGTTTTTTCTAGAATTGGGGTACTATTTTTAAGCAAAGGCTCACATAGTTGCTGTGTGGGCTACAGACTTGTGCAGTACACATAGATGTCCATTTTCATGCACAAAACCTACACATGCAAAGAAGTACTGAAGGTAAAGTATGCTAGTTAAAGGTGCCATCTGGGGACTGGATGTGAGTGAATAAGCTGTCAGTTTGATATACATGGAGACACTGCAGGTGCTGGGTTACAGAGAAAACAATGGGTGCAAGTGTTCTGACATGTAGCAGATGCTGCTGCTGCGTGTTGCCCTTTAGTCTTGTAGAGGTTTGACTTCCTTGGTCAGTAAATGACTTGGACCAATGATGATGGTTTTACATAAATTTTGGTTTGGTGAAGCTAATGACCTTCTCGTCAGCTTCACCTGTTTTGGGTGATCTCAGTGCTGATTGATAATTTTCCCATGTGTATTCCGGCACATTTTTACAAAGCTATAGACAGCTCACATATATAATGTAAGGGTCATTTTTAAACACGCAGTTTTAATGTTATGAACAGGCATATTTTAACTTAAACTGATATATTAAGCCTCAAGTAGTATTGGTGCCTAAAGCTCAGCGGAAATCAGTGAGTGAAAACAAAATAAAAAAATAGAACAAAAGCTCCTAAACAGGACCCTCCCCCTCTCTCTCTCATATGTATATTCTCCTCTTTGGAGCTATTTCCTCTTTCCATTGGCGATATCAATGGAAAGCCCAGGATCTCCTTTATTTAGTACATCAGGACTTAGTAGGTAGCTCAAATAAGTCAAAAGATAGAGACCAAAAACAAATGTCCAATACAGGACATAAATTAATAGATAGATATCCTCCTGAGAACCTGTCTGTCTGTCTGTCTGTCTGTCTGTCGATCGATCGATCGTTAAATCAAAACAACTTCCCGGGTCTTGATCTCCTGAGACCACCAAAGAGACGACACACTGCAACTCAGCGGCCTTTCCAAACTTTATTTTCATACAAAAAACACTTAAAAACTTCCAGACGGGAGATATGCTATACATGCAGTCTGCAAGCAGTCTCAACGGTCTTTTGAACGCCTACACTTATGTATGGGAAAATCAGCTGTAAATCTTGCTTGAGGTGCAATGTTTGTGTGTGTACACCGCGGGTGGCCGTGTGTGCGTGTCCTCGTGATTCCCGC
>VVHJ01001066.1:5624-35007 GCA_015107715.1 Tylochromis polylepis
TTTTTTAGAAAAGGAAAAAAAAAAAAAAAAAAAAAATACAAATTAGTAAAAATATTCAGTTTAGGAGAATTTTTTAAGGGGAAAAGCATTATCTTGGATTTGATATTAGCATGAAGCAGTTTGAATACAGGAAGGATACTAACAATGACCGTGATGGTACAGATGATGCAGCAGGTCGCCCTGGCAGGCCCCACCCACCATCGGTCCTACGATGGTTGAGCCCAATAAGTTAGATACAGCTGTACCCAGAAGTAGACCAGGCCAAGGAAGAAAGCCAGGACTGCTCCCACAGTGTGAATAATCATTAAGACTGATTGCTACACAGGACAAGCAGAGGGGAGTGGAGAGTTTGATTAACATACAGTCATCATTGCGTTATTTTTCGCAGATAAAGTTTTAATCTTTAACAGAGTGAAACAAGCTAACAAGATAAAAGTGTTACTTGGAAGTTCCCGGTGATGGAGATTGATATGGAGGAGATGAATCCTAAAACAATGCTGGCAATGTTGGCTTTTCCGTGATCACCATAGTCTTTGACCTGCTGGAAACGGATCACCACAACCCACAGGGCTGAGAAACATGGAGAGAAGGTGGTCACGAAACAAGCGAAAAATTACAAAAGCTCTCAACTGCAGAGAACCAAAGTGAAACTACAGCTCTGACAAATGGCAGCTGTAGTTGAATTTAAATTAACTAATTAGGGAAATCAGATAGCCAAGCACTCTCTCTATATTGGGATATTTATTTGAATGATTTTTACCTAAAAAGCAGCAGATGTTGCAGACCTGGGAGAAGAGACAGCTCTGCGGGTTGTAAGTGCCACACTGGCTAGCAGCAGAAAGACAAATTAGTGAATCATGAGGTCCCTTTAAGGCTGTGAACAAGATGACAGCAGCCTGCCAGTTCACGTTTATTCCAGTTTAAGTCCTTTTATTCTTTACTTGGTTCTCGGAACAGAAAGGATTCACACCGACCTGATGTACGGGATTCCCTCTGTTAGGTTGACTGATCCATTTGTTACAGCTACTGCAAATCTGATGGAAAGAAATGAGGCTGTTGATGAATGCTGAATTTTTGTCCTTTTGCAAGGGTATGATTAAACATTTTTTATATACATATATAACTGTTTGAGAAGCCAAGCATACTTATAATTGCAGATTCCCAAACTTGAGTAAAACTACAGATCAGCTTGTGACGGAATCACTACAACTGCCACGCTAAGCTCCTGCACAGTCTTCATTTTGATGTCATCTACAAATCTGATAAGTTTAGTAATTTTCCCTTATAGTTGTCATGCCATCATGTTAAACTCAGTGCACACACAGACAGGCAGATGTGTAAACACCTGAAAACCACCAGGACTGAGTAGAAAAAAATAAAAATCAAGCATCTAGACATGCAGACTGCTTCTACAAACATTTGTGAAAGAATGTAACATGACATTAGGACATGTTCTCTGGAGAAAAAATCCCACCTCTCCATCTGGCAATCCGATGGACAAGTCTGGGTTTGGTGGATGCCCGCAGAACGGTACTTGTCTGACTGCATTGTGCCAGGTGCAAAGTTTGGTGGAGGGGGGATTATGGTGTAGGGCTGTTATTCAGGAGCTGGGCTCAGGCCCTTAGTTCCATTGAAAGGAACTCTTAATGCGTCAGCATACCAAGGCATTTTGGACAATTTCATGGTCCCAACTTTGTGTAAACAGTTTGGGGATGTTCCCTTTCTGTTCTAACATGACTGCAAAGCACAGTCCATAAAGACATGGATGAGCGAGTTTGGTGTGGAAGAACTTGAATGGCCTGCACAGAGTCCTGACCTCAACCCAACAGAACACCTTTGGGATGAATTAGAGCAGAGACTCCGAGCCAGGGCTTCTCGTCCAACATCAGTGTCTGACCTCACAAATGTGCTTCTAGAAAAATGATCAAAAATTCCCATAAACACTCCTAAAACCTTGTGGAGAGCCTTCTCGGAAGAGCTGAAGCTGTTATAGCAGCAAAGGATGCGTCAACATCATATAAAAGCCTATGGATTAAGTATGTGATATCAGTCAAGTTCATATGAATGTGAAAATGCACGAGTGGATACTTTTAGCAATATAGTTTATATTAGCTAAATTGTCGCAGTAAGTACATGTTTATACATTCATGCAAGAATGTAGCCCTAAGACCGCCACAGTCATCAGATCTCAGCCCAACAGAGCATCTTTGGGATGTGGTGGAACAGGAGAGTCACATCATGGATGCGCAGCTGGCAGATCTGCAGTACTGTGTGATGCCGTCATGTCAATATGGACCAAAATCTGTGAGGAATGTTTCCAACACCTTGTTATATCTATGCCATGAAGAATTTAGGCAGTTCTGAGAGCAAAAGTGGGTCCAACATGGTGATAACCAACTAACTAACTGAGGGGTACCTAATGAGTGTATATAAATACTACAAGAAAAAATATGAGTTTTAATGTGGTCTTGGGTGGATTGGAACACATCTTGTGAAATATTTTAATGAAAAAATAAAACTACAACTGTAAGGTGTGCAGGTGTACAGCTGACATCAAAATGAAGGCAGAGTTCACAGACAGATGCAGTGCAAATTCTACAGGCATGGAAGCAAGATGTTTAGTATAAAGTTAAAGTACCTTATGACCCTATCCCAAGACAAATATGTACTTTAAACTGAAGACAAGCCTTATAGATAACCTATATTATGTCTTTATCAGTTTGCCTGCCCACAACTTTTGACAGAGGCATGACTGAGCTAAACCTCAAGGCACCAATAGTGGCATTTATTGACACCAACACAACACACGGGTTGCGAATATGTCCACATTTGCTGTACTGATTTACACAAGCAAAAGGTCTGAATAAAGACCACTGCCCCTGTGTTTGGGTTTGAGAAATAAGGTAGAACATTTTATGAGAAGTGAGTTAAGAAAGGAGATGAAACACTCACACAGTCCAAATGCCTGCAGTGCCAAAGAAAGCCAGGCAGACGGGGAGCAATGCCCACAGCTGCATGCTGCTATAGAGCACATGGAGATAAATACAACAAAATCAAGGCACCCTTCTCTACAAAACAAAGTCTGAACTGCAAAAAAGAAATCGATTAAAGAACATATCAACTACAGGAGAAGACATGACTAAAAGTAATAGTTGTACAACATAAAAACATTAAGTTGGAGTAACAATGAGTGAAAGAGGAGGCATTTGTACTCACTCTGTGGTGAGGGATGACTGATTGCAGGCTGAATGGTAGCTCTCTGTTAGCTTTTAAATAGTAACTCAGTAACTTCACCATTCCCCTAATGACCCTAGGACATGACATATTGGACGCTATTACATGACATTGCACAATCAAAATCATGACTCAGCTTTTTCCAACCGCATTCAGCAAATATGATCACACTGGTTATGTAGAATATGTGATGTTTGATATGTGTGGTCCCTGGGGAGGGGAGGGATGAACGAGTCACAAATACTATTTATATAACACCTGCACTGCAAAAAAATTATTATGAACAATTAAAATCGTTCTGATCATTTGTAAATTATATAGTGGGGCAATACGCCATGAGCCACGGTAACTTGATTGCGTCTATTTAAAGGCCTGGGCTGGACTTCAAGCCGGTGGTAATTTAGATTTACAACCTCTTGTAAGAAATGTCCTCTCAGTTCTAACAGCGGGTTTCCTCTCCTCTACAGTTTACCTTTTCCTTTCCTGAAAACAAAACCATTAAAATCTGTCACAGCAACCACATTCAGGCCCTTAATAAATGATGTGGAATTAATTTGAAGTACTGAGGTAAAAGTATTGAGCTGATGACCAGTGTTGTAAAATTTTTCTGTTCATAAAGAGGGCAGGAATTTGATTAATTGATTTAACCCGTGCAGTATTATCAGTCATAATGTTTTATTTATATTTATTACACATGTTTAACTGCGATATGAAATGAAACACTGTGATTAGGAGAAATTAAAGCAATGCTATGGAGGCACCATGATGAAGGCTTTTCTTAGACCAGGCCCGTGTCAGTGTGTGCAAGAAATCACAGAGAAACAGAAATAAGATTGTTCTATGGGAGAACGGAGCAGGATCGGCATGTTAGAGAAATCCCATCAGACAGCGAGGAAGAGTGGAGTGGAGAGGGTGGAGCAAAACAATATTCCTATTTTTTTTTAATAAACATAGTTTCTTTTTTATGAAAACTCAAGATACACGTGGCAGTGAAGATGATTTGATTTGTCTGAAGATGACAGCAGTTCTTCTAAAACACCTTAATGGAAAACCTTCCAAAGCCTTCCAAGTACTGCTTGAATGGCTACATATTGATCCATGAGCCAGTGACATTGTGTCTCCAGATCAGCGTTTTAAAGCTCTTCTGTCTGAATGCTCATTAGTCAATCCCCTACAGCGTCCAGTGCAATCCTGCAAATGCGTTCAACCTCACTGCACAAGAACGTGAGCATTTCTTTGTCACTGTGCTGTACACATCATTGTTTGGTCTTCCGGCCACCTACGTGTTTTTGAAACACAGTTGTCGCATTGCTGAAAATTGTTGAATAATTTTTAGCATGTACCATCGAGATGTGTTCGGGCGAGGCCTTTAAAAAAAAAAAAAAAAAAAAAAAAAAAAAAAAAAAAAAAAAAAAAAATATGTATATTTCAAATTGTCCGCAGTATTGGGTCGACCAAATGTGTCCACTATCACTGAATTCTGACAGTGGTAAAGCTGGTTGTTTAGTGTATTTAGTTTGGCTATGCGTGTGATAATCTACAGTTATAAAAATAACTGGATTAAAATCACACAGTAAAGTGTAAAAAATATTCAGTGAATAATAACAATATATTGAGCTTTGCTTCATATATCTCCACAGTCGTAGGATGGATGCGCATCTTCATATGCTCGTGATATAGCCTGATGTGTATTTAAAAAAAACCCAGTTGTGAACATTTATATGTATGTGGATGTTTTCATGTGCTCTTACTGTGCCTGCATGAAACAAGCTGAGGCTCGGGAAAGTGGATGACTGCAGCACTATGTTATCAGATTTTGATTGATACGTTCACATTGTGGCTTCATCGGCTGAAAGCACTGCATCTGTCTATACACTCCAGACTCTGCTGCTCAGAGATGTTTTCGGAGTGGATCAGGCCAACCAGGGTGAAGAAAGGTGTGCTCTGGGAAACAGTCTTAAGAGCTGAGCAGGAGTCTAACAAAACACTGTGTCTCAGTAGTTTGTAGCCTATAAGGCAGAAAAGGCTTGTGCGTTATATAGTTGCTTTACATAGGAAAATCTTTTTGATCCACAATGCAAGAAAGGCTCACTAGGTATTGCAATGATGGCGGTGTATAGATGAAAATGTTCGCAGAGCTGCTCTGTAACAATTTTCTTCTTCTTCATATTTTGGGAGGGTGGTGGGGAGCAAATTGTTCCTAATATAGCTTTTTGTTAAATTATAGCATTCAGTGAATCATATGTTTACACTCGATCATTTGTGTCCCAGTATTTCTGGCAGCTGTATGCACGCACAGTGACATGACTGTCATTTAGCACAAAGGAGAAGACATCGTGCATTCATAAACATGCTGTCATAATAAATGCAAACAACCCCATGATTTCTTTGCAAGGATTCACATTCGCACATTCGTATTAAATCAGTCACTCATTCGCTCTGATTATTCCACCCTCTCTGTCTCTCTGCTAGCAGCCTGGAGCCGTTTGAATATACTGATATTATTTCCAGGTTTAAAAGAAATGTTCAGATTTGAAAATATTGAATACAGATCTGGCATGTTATGTCTTAAGTATAAAATTATTTAAAAGTCTTGAAGCGATAATAATTCTTTTAGGATGTATTTTATTATTTTTAATCAGTGTCAAGCTCACAATCAAACCAACTTAAAACAAAGGTTATGCATTATTTTACACATTTGTGGTAAAAGGGTCGATGTTGAAATAAAACTATCAGAAAGAATGCAGATTTATTCTTGCACAACACTGACCCTATCCGCATGAGAAAAGCTGAGGTAAGAAAGATAGGGAGGGGAAGAGGGAGCATGAGGACAGGAGGAAGGGGGGAAGAGAGGAGGAGTTTCCTTAAGAGAGGGAAAGAGGAGGGATGTGGGAAAAAAAAGTGTGGGTGAGGGGTGGGGGTGCTGGGCTGGGGACGGGGGTAGTCCAAGAGGAAAACATGAGTGAGAGGTTGGAAAAAGACGAGTGAGTGGTAGAGCGGGAGGTAAGGGAGGGAGGGTGTGATTGCGCGCTTGTGTGTGTGTGTGTGTGTGAGAGAGAGAGAGTTAGTGTGAACCCCCCCTCTCCGAGCACGAGGCCCTTCCTGGGAGGCCTCTTCATCAAGGTTTCTATCTGATCGCTTCCTTTCGGAAGGTGTGAGAGAGTAATTAAGCATCTTCACTCTCTCCTTAGTGATTCCACTATTACATTATCTCTGTGTGTCAACCACTTCTGTACCTGGGCTGAGTTTTTTTTTAATATGTGTGTGTGTGTGTGTGTGTGTGTGTGGGGGGGGGTTCTCTCCTTGGGCATTCTTTAAAAAGAGGAGTTTCTTAAAGACAAAAAGGCAAGGAGGGTAGGCGAGGGGTTTAGTGGGTTGGGGGTGCTGCTTGCCCTTCTGTCGGTAATCAGTTTGAAATGTTGAACAGTTTGCTGCTGCTATTCTCCTGAAACCCCAAGAGTGCGTGTGCAGTTTATGAAGCCCTTACGAATGTGTGTGTGTGTGTGAGCACTTCTTACTTTCTGCTTTCAGCCACCAGGCTGTCAATGTCTACGTGTGAACCGTTGTAAGATGTTCTAGGTTTTTGATTGTGCATGTGTGCACACTCGAGAGAGAGAGAGAGAGAGTGTGTGTGTGTTTTGTGTAGTGAGGTTAAAGTGGGCCCCTAGTGAGATTAACCTCTGGTCCGTGTCACCGTTTGGCATGCAGGCCCCACCCATCTCTGCCTGCAGATAGCCAATATCAGGCTTTGTGTCTCCTGCAGCCACACTACTCCACTCACCCACACCACCACCACCACTAACCCACCCTTCCCAGCTTTACGTCAAATAAAGCAAAAGAAGAAGAAAGACAAGTCATGTGACTTCCTTTTGAGGAGCTGGCTGCATATAGTGGATGTTTGATTGGAAGGGTGATGAAGTAGACAGAGAAGGGCTACATTAAAAAAAGAGCAGCAGTTCCGCTGGTCATGTCAGTAAAAGCTGATTAAGGATTTAAGCATTTAATTAATCTATTTTTTTTAATTACCCAGAATGAAAAATTCCAGGAGGCTCTTTCTCTTTCTTTAATATTTAATGTTCTTGGCTGCTCAGTTCTTCTCTGGAATGTTTGACAGATTTTAAGAAAAAAAACAACAACAAAAAAAAACCAACACTGCAGGACTACAATCTGCAATTTGTTTGAATTTATTAGCACTTTGTTTCTCCATTGATTGTTTTGTCCTAAAAATGTCAGAAATGTGCCCAAACTTAAACACATCTTAAGACTGTTTTTTTAAAAAAAATCTCTAAAGCAAATTTAGATATCCAGCCTAATGCCCATGACAAAGAAGAGCATCAAAAATGAAAAAAATCGTCATCATCATAGACTTAATGAATAAATGAAACAACTGCTTCATTTCCGAAGGATAGAGAAACGTTAGATTTAGACACAGCATGTATAAACAGATGTTTAAAAGCTGTGTGTGTGTGGCATGAGTTTTAATTTGTGATAATCTATAGTCACATTTCTATTAAAAATTGCTAGAGAAACAGATGAAAGCAATTTATATCTAAAAACACAGTTGTTGCAAAGGCTCAAATAAAAAATAAAGATAATGATTAGATAAAGATTAGAGCTATTACAGTACATAAAACATATAAAATCCCTCAATTAAACATCTGACTACATTTATCTCATGTTCATCTCTTTGTATTCATGTTATAATTCTTCAGATCCGAGTTAATAACCAGCACTCATTTTTGTGTCATGTTTGTCACGCATTACATCATCATCTGTCGCTGTATTATTATTATTTTTGCCTCCGTAAATAGATTCAACTGTAAAATCAATTAAATAATGATTTTAACTCAAATTGTATGCACTACCAATGTACACATGTAAGTTTTGAATGGTTTTCACTGATCCATAATTTGTCATAAAAGAAAACGTGAAAAATTTAAAAAAAAAATGTCATTTACCTTTTTAAAATGATTCCTGTCATTTTAAATTTATGATATATTCCATCATTTGTTCTTTTGTGAAAGTGACACCTCTTTAAATGGCTGGCAGTGAATCTTTGGAGTGACACTGGACTGTTTCTGTTTTGAATGGGTGCAGTTATTAGCAGGCTGTGTGTTTTATCACCAGTCACCTCAGTGAGGTTCATTTCCCCCTCTCATGCTGATAAATGTACCAGGATGATCTAGTGCTTCCTTCCCCAGATCAAATATTTGGCCCAGTCATAATTGGGGCTGTTGGATGTTGTTAATTTGAAGCAGGGGAAACATGAAGGCTTTTAACTGTTTGATGGGGGCTGGGCGAGGTTCAAAGGTCAGAGCCACTAATGACAACGTGTTGAGGAGGGCTGCGGTGTCACCAACATAAGAGCGGCTCTGTTGGTGGTTTTCACTGGCATGTTTGTGTGTGTGTGTGTGTGTGTGTGTGTGTGTTTCCTCTCCCTTTCTTCTTTGGTTTATATATATCCTGTTGGGTTATGTCCATCTGAGCTGATCTAGCCCAGCTTTGTCCACTTAGCATTTCCTGTGTATTAAAAGCTACTCAGTGACACCAAGCCACATGTTGACCACCATCTCCCTCTACACACTCACCTCTACACACTCACCTCTGCACACTCCCGTTCCTCTTAGAAACAAGCACAATACCCTTCTCCACCTCTGATTTAAGGCATCCCATAATTAGCCATTCCATAGCTGGTGGTCGCCTTGGAGAGAGGCTGGTGGAGGATGGTGGCTCTCCTCTCTCTTGCTTCCCCATCCCCTCACATTACAGCTTCCTGTATTGATTGCTGGGTCTGGTGATGACGAGGGCCGGCTGATGAAAAGGAAGGCTATTTCTATCTAGGATGTCAGTGTCGATATTGATCTCTGGCTCTTTCCTACACGCGCACACACACACACACTCACGCACATATGTATACGGTCACATGCATGAAGACCTTAAGATATTTATTACACATAAGGAAGCTTGTAAGCATAATCAAGCCCTTTTAGAGTATCTTTCGATCCTTTTGTTGGATAAGTTTCTTCTGTTTAAGGCATGGTGCTGGCTGCTGGTGACTCTTAAGTTTAAGCACAGAGCGCTGGTGTGGTCTTCCCAGCAGGCTGGGGGTGGTGCTAGGATGGTTATACCACTGACCTCAGGATTTCTCCTGTTGACCTGTGGGGTTCCTGATCAAATGGTGGTTTTGTTTCTGGCCTCCCCCAATTCCAGCCACTGATCAGGAGTCGCTCCTCCACTGGAGCTGAACAGAATGTGGTGGAGGTAGTTCCATGAACCCCCACCCTTGTCCTCCTCTTCCTCCAGATTCCCACCCATATCCACCTCCCTGTACTAAGCCACTCCCCCATTTTGTGTTAGAGTCTCTCTTGCTCGCCTTCTCTCTTTTTCGTTCTGCTTGGCATTCTTTCATTCCCTCACCTTAGCCGTGCCCTTTCCTGACCTCTTTGCGTAAACTGAAACGGGTCAGGACACCCACCAGGTCACTTGAGAGGAGGGGACTCAGGTTGCAGTTCCTGATTTGTGAAGTTTTCTCACACACACACACAGACACAGACACATACACACATGCGCTTATGCATGCATAGAGCAGCTCGGTGGCACACATGTGTATACAGATCCATATGCTGCAGTTTATTACATAATTGCAGAGACGGAGCTGTTGTAATTGAACACGTCAGAACTTATCTGACACAAATATGACACCATAACCTGTATGGAGGAGATTGTAGTGTATGTGTCTATGTGTGTTTTCCTGCATTTCTACAGAACAAAAGGGGATGTGTGGTTTCCCCACTGGTGCATTGTGGGAACTGAGTGAGTTGGAGAGGGGGGTAGAATGCTGAGACAAACCACTCAACTTTGACCTGGAGAGACAAGCTGCTTCTGGACTGAAGACAGGAGAGGAAGAGGAAGGGCTTGTGTGCCATAGTCTAGAGACCAGCTGATGTTTATTTATCATTATTCTGAATATATTGTGTTTCATGGGGGATGGGCACAAGCTTTTGTTGCCTTTTTACTGATATCTGAGGAACAAATGCCTTTTAGCCATTTGGATGGTCTAGTGATGGTAATTATAAAATCAATTTGTGTTTGAATTTGAATGACCAGGATGTAGCTCGGTCCTAGCTTCTTGTTTGGTTGGTTATTTTGCTGGTATGAGCAATTTTCTTTGATAAAAGAATAGGTTAATGAATATGGAATCTTAAAATTATTATGTTTATTATTTTGTAACATAATGTTTTGAGATTGATCATGAAGCTGCTTGCTCAGTTTGTGACTCCCCTCACCGTCCCTTCTGTGTTATTCCCTCTTTTGCATCTGTGGTGCATAATCTTTCCTCTTGCTCATTTCCATTCCCTGATTCTCATCTATTCCTCAAAGCCAAATCCAATAGCTGAATGCCCAAAATGGATGGGTCTTCCATCAGCAATCGACTAGAAGCAATGTGGCCTTGGCTGTAAGTCTCACTTACTGCAGTGGGGGAATCAAGAAGGACATCAGAAGGAAAATGAACGAGTGAATTTTGGACATTTCGCTTTTAATGCTAACAGAGGCGATTTTCTCTTGTTAAATGTTTGTCTAAATGTTAAAATATGGGGAAAAAAGAAGGAAGAATAGCTTAAAAGAGGTTAAATATAAAGTCACAACACTTCCATGTATATATATATTTTCTGACGACTAAACTGAAAACCTATTTATTGTTTTATTATATAAAAAAAAGTAAAGCAAAAAATTGTGTATTCTTACTCATTGTGAGAGAAGTCTGTAGAAGGCCTTTGGATCTGGATTAATAGCTATTTGGTCAAAGTTTATGTTTTATAGGTACTAATTTGTGTTTAAAATATATGAAAAAAAAATCAAAATCCAAAAATCTTTAATTAAAAAAATTAAAACACAGGGAAATAACATAATTATATGTCTGCATTGTTCAAGTTTAAGAAATTTCATGGCTTTCTAAATCTTTTTTTGTACTGAACTATTAGTTATAAAGATGCCAATTATAAAAAAAACAAAACAACAACTAATAACCTTCTTTTTCATTTGAAATTGAAATTGGAGTTTTTTGTCATGATAAAAGTTTGTCTTTGATATAATTATTTTAAGGAATAAAGTTCAATTAAAGGGAAGTAAAGAGAAGAGAAGGGAAAATATAAAAAAACTATCAATGCAACTTACTTAAAATGTCTAAATTATATATATATAAAAAAAATTTAAAAATGCATAAAAATTACTTTTAAAACATCCAAAAACAGAACATAAACTGATTTATTTAATGTAAAGTGGAAAGATTATTTTTTCTTATCTAATTGAAAGTTTAATCTTTAATCTTAAGAGAGTCTTGGCCTGACCCTCATTTAGTGAATGCTGTGATATGTTGAGTGTTTTCAGAATACATTTTATTACGAAAGATTTTTTTTTAAAGAATTTTGAATAACTGGGCGTTGTAATAACGACAGTACCTGTCACCTGAATTTTTAAAGGCGACCTAATAGATCTTACATTTAAATATTCTTTGTGTTTGAAGTAGGTTTTGAAGTTTGTCCGCTGTGTAAAACAAGGTTAAGCCTTTTACTTTTTTTAATATTTGTTTTCCTGAAGGAAGCAGAAACATCTTAAATGTATTTCGTTTCACTTCCATTTGGTATTTGTGGTATTCCAGTGGTCGATTATTGTACAGTGGTTTTCACATGGACAATTATCTGAGTGCAGTGAGTTCAAACACTATTCTTAGTTTGTAATTAATTCCCACATCCTCTGTATGTCTTTCCTCTCTCTTAGGTTTTCATCTCTATCTACAAACCACCTATAGAGCGTGTTTAGCTTCCTGTAACCTCAGTCGTTGCAGAAAAATGCTGCCGTGCACAATTTCTCTCCTTCTTCTATAGTTTCACATCTATATCATCTGATCATTTGTGCCTTTCTCTTCCTTTGTCTCCTACATATCTGGCTCTACAGCGTGCACTGCTTTTACAGATAGACTGTGTGTTATTTATAGGTCTTGATGTATAGTAGGTAGTAGGTTTGCTCTGCACACTGCATGCCCATGTGGGCGTGTGTTTACCTATAAGAGCCGCAGGGCTTGCTGCGATTCATGAAGGTCACGGATACTGTGCCTATCAGCCGTCCGCTCTGTGCGATCAACAAGACATAAATCATTGTCCAGTGGTTATGTAGTAACTAAATCAATATTTCCGATCATGTAGATAAGATGGATGGTGGATGCTTTGAAAAAAAAAAAAGATTGTATAGGTGTAACATTCTTGTCTTTTCAGCCTGCAGAAAAGGAAGTGGTGTCTCTGCAAAAAAGTAGATAAAGAGAGTAAACCAAGGACATATCATGTGAGATAAGTCACTCTGTGCAGCAGCCTTTACGACAGTTGGTACAAACCACATATAGTCAATCCACCATGTTTGAAGTAATGTATTTGTCTCTCGCCATTGTGTGCTAATACTTGTGTTTGCTGCATGCGGCAGTGTGTAAAAGCCCACCTCGTGAACTTGCCCCTGTTAATAAAGTAAATGTTGATTCTTAAGCTATGTGGAAATAAAAGGAGTTGATTGGAGAGCTTTTTATGTGAAGACATAATAATATATCTGGCAGCTGCTCAGTGTGTAGATTTAACCTAATGGGTGTGGGCTTCCGTAACATTAACGCTTTATCTTATGCAGACAGAAAGAGGAACTAATCCATTTTCACTGAAAGACTGCATTTTCTGCTTAAGAAGGGGGCTGTCTTTATGTCTAGCTGCATACTGAAGGCTATTAAAGTGTAATAGCCTTTGTCAGTTTCCATGAATCATTTGGGGTTAAAAAAAATATTCAATATAACCAACAAAGGTAAAATGCATCCTGATACCGCTGCATAAAAAGCCTTTGAAGCTAACAGAATAGAGATCTTTCAATTGCCTTTAATGAGCTACCAAATTATTCACCTTATTCGGTGATGTGGAGTACTATCATAAAAGAATCAGATATACATTTTCCTGGAACAGCTTTGCTCTTACAAAATCTAACATCCTATAAATGAACATTTACAGATTTATTTTTGTATGTTCTTGAAATTATGACATTTTAACCTGAGGGAAACAAATGCTTAGACATTAAAATGAAAGCAATTTCAACAAACATGAGCCCTAACGTGTCAGATACTCTTAACTTATGACACACAGGGCATTATCTTGCTTAGATACACACTCTTGTGTCTTGCATTCGACAATAAGCATCTGCCTCTTTTAAAGGGATAATTGCTCTTTTTTATTCTCCCAACAGAGCAAACTAGTGATGGAGGGCTTCCGCAGCTTAAAGGAGGGTGAGCAGGTGGAGTTTACCTATAAGAAGTCCTGTAAGGGCCTGGAGTCCCTGCGGGTGACCGGACCTGGTGGGGGACCCTGTGCAGGCAGCGAGAGGAGACCCAAAGGGAAGGTCCCATTGCAGAAACGCAAACCAAAGGGAGACCGGTAGGTTTTATTCATTTTTGAAACATGAAAAAAATGTATGTGTATGTTTTGTGTCTGCATGAATGTAATCACACGTATGCATGGTTCTTCTGAAAATGTGTAATACGTGAATGCGCATAGGTGCCTGTAGCTAGCTTTGAGAAAGCAGGACTACGCTGTAGCAATAGGAAACATATTCTATATGTACACCTACCCGCAGTGAGCGGCTTCTGAGTGGGCTGAGATTATAGATTAAATCTATTCAATCTGCCTCGGTACATGCCTGTTGCTATGGTTATTGTGCACCATAATAAGGAATTGAATAGGGCACTTCGCCTGCCATTGCCGCTGTTTTAAATCAATTTTCCAGCTTTTACATTAGAGACTGTATTAGCATAGGGGTAGATTGGACCTATATGCATCTCAATGTAGCGGTAGCTAAATCAATTGTTTTGTCCTCAGTTGAATCCTGAAGGGTGCTTTGCTAAAATCTGCAGAGGGAGCCATAGGGAGAGCCTTGAAAACGCTAAGCAGAGTCCTCCTGTCCTCCTACTGAAAGAAAGTGCCCTCATTTGATGTGCAGCAAATCCTGCCAGGTAGAGTCTAAGTACTGTATCTGTTGTGGGAAGGTATCACATGATTTCAAGGCTACATTTACATGAGAAAGTGTAGCGCTGATGCCCTTTATATTGCTGCATCATTGTTGCTTCAGTGCTCCAATGCAGCACTATCGAGTTTTGTTTTTGTTTTTTTTCATAGTGGTAAAGAAAAGCATTTGTTAGAAAGGAAGAAACAGTATCTGACAGAGAAGGCTCCCTGATTGGTTTACACAGCTGAATAATTCAGCTTATTTCGGATAATTGATCCAGTGTTAGGTCAAGTGTCTGTCTTCTGCTAAGGTGGTAGCAAGGTGGTTTTGGATTCAGTGATGGCAGGTAGATGTTTGTGATGTTTCTGTCTTTGTGAGTGCTGGTCAGTGTGAGCAGCTTCTGGCGGGTTACGCTGCGGGTTATTCGGCTGGGCAGTAGATCAGTTCTTTCTTTGCTCTAGAGCTGCTCAGATCACGTTCTGTTAAACTGTTCAGTTTAAAAATTGTGTAAACAATTCACTGGTTGCAGTGGATTTTAGGAAATAGAAATGAGCAGAGAAGTAAATGTTGAAAAATGTTCATCAGCTGTTGCAGAATTTTCTTTAAACTAATTAAGCACTCATCTGTAACCTTTTTCCTGAAAAGGAAAAAAGATTGTCGTTAGCATTTAAAGCTCATTAGTCTTAATCTGTGATAAAAGCATTCTTCAATATTAAACTTACAGAACACCCAAATATTTTGAGCTGTTTTGTCTTCATCCAGGTTTTTCCTAATTTGATATGAAATTTAGTTTATCAATAAAACATGAAATTACTCATTTGTATATTTGTCAAGAAAGGTTTTAGCAAAAAATGTATTAAAAAGCTATAGACAGAGAAGGTTTAATTGCGTAAAACTGAAAAGCAAAAATGTACGAAGCATGCGCCGATGATTTTGTTCCCAAGAAAATTGAATTTGCACTTCTGACCTGGTATTGTTTTCTCCTTGTGTTGAACACATTTGAATCAAATTAGCTGAGATTAAACTGTGCTTTTATTACACTAAATGAATGCATGACCTGAGACATACAAGAAATCTGAATTACAAGAGTGAATATTTCAAACTTTAAAACCTAGATTCTCCAGTAAATTGATGGATTTTCATGCTACCTTAGTACTATAATTAGTATATAAATATAATTATTTAATTACATGAATTAATTTATCAGATTGCTGTACTTGTATGAATCCAGGTTTTGAGGACACTTACTAATTACCTCTTAAAACCTACCTTTAAGTCTTTCTTAATTAATGTCACAGCTTTTAGTGAGGTAGCACTCTTATCTGTAGTCTCTGTTATATTCTTTATGGTTTATTTATTGTAGAAAAATAATACTTTTGCTTTACAAAGAACAATTAAACACTGCATTTAATTTTCTCATTTAATTCAAACAGCCCAGTTGTTATTTTAGTGGATGCAAAGAACACATGTTAAGTAAAGATAATTTATAACCTGTTCAGAAGCACAGAACGCAGGAACATGGTTCCATAGAAAAGGCTGTTATGTTTCAGTTTCTTATTTAGTGTTAGCAATTTGCAGTCGTGTCTACTTGTCGATTCTTATTTTGCTAATTGGTAATCAAATCAGATGCACCTTAAAATGTGTGCAGTAAGCAGTTATTTCATGATGATAAGCGGTTGAGTTTTGCACTGCTGCAGTAGAAGTTTAACATAAATTGATGAATCCATCATCTGCTCTAGACTTCATTGGCCAAGAGGTATTAAGCTTTTGACACCAGGACATTATTAAAAACCTGAACGGTGACTTGTACGTGACATAAAGCCTTTTTAAAAAAAAAGAAAAAAAAAAGAGAATATGACAAAAATAATTATTTAATGCAGTGCAAAGAGAAGTGATGGCGTCATGATGGGCTAACATTTTGGTCTAATTTCCCTTTACACTTTTATTGTTGCTATTTCATTGCTGGTGTTCTTTTCAGAGTTAATAATATAATGCAGTTTTGCATGCCACAGTGGCCACACCAGACCAAAATCATATACCACACTCCCATCTAGTGGGGAATTTTAGCTGGAGCAGATATTTCTACTCCGTAGTGGCGATGTTGGACTAGAATGAAATAAAATCTTTCTTCTTCTTTTTAAAAAATTATTATTCTTATTCTTATTATCATGTTAGAAATGACAGTTATAGTTAGGTCCATAATTTGTTGTACTTTTGCCTTTTTAAATCAATCAAGATGTGCCAATTTTCAGCTTTAATTCAAGGGGTTCAAAAAAAGTTTGCATTAACTGTTTAAGAATTTTAGTAAATTTATACATACTCCCCCATTTGTTATTTAAATTACTATATAATACTGTATTAATTGTTTAAAAATAAATCATTTTCATGGCCAGGACATGTCTGAAGTTGGTTCCGTGTGTTGAATTTGTATTTTTCACTCTGCTTTTAAATGTGAGGCCCAAAGAGATGTCAGTGCAAGTGAGGGAGGACAAAAATAAATCATCAGTCCCGAACATTCTAAAAACAAATGAATGCACCAGGCAATTCAGCAACATCAAAAGACTGAAAAACCAAAGGAGACAACTAATGTGCACAATGACAGAATTACTTTCATAGGGAAGAAAAACAACTTCATAACATCTAACACTCTGTCAAAGTCTACAATCAAGAGAAGCCTTCATGAGTGTAATTACAGATTAGATTAGACATTACAAGAAAACACCTTAACGAGCCTGCACAGTTCTAAAAAAAGAAAAAAAAAAGATTCTTGAAAACAAGATTAGGTTGTATCATAATGATGGAAAGAGAAAAGTATGGAGAAAGGAGAGAACAGCTCATGATATGAAGCATACCATGTTACTTGCCAGACACAAGGAAGGCAATATTATGGTATGCGCATGTATGGCTACCAGAACCAGGCCACTAGTGTTTATTGATGATGTGACCACTGGTAGAAGTAGTAGGATGAACTGTGACATGTACACAGCTATACTCTTTGTTTAGAATTAGCCAAATGCTGTAAAACTGATTGGAGAGCGCTTCAAAGTGCAAATGGTTAACAATCCATCGACTACTGCAAAACAAGACTTTCCCAAAGCTAAGAAATGGCATATTCTTCAGTGGCCAAGTCAGTCACCTGATCTCAACCTAACTGAACATGCTTTTCAGTTACTGAAAACAAAAATGAATGCAGAAAGAGCCACGAACAAGCCCAGCAGAGCATCTCAAGGGAAGAGACACAGCCTTTGGTGATGTCATTGAGTTCTAGGCTTCAGGATTGCTATCTGCAAAGGATTGTCAAAAACAGTCCTTATATTTACAATTATCCTAGTTTCTCTAATTACCTTTGAGCCTTTGCAAATGAAAAACTATAAAAACTGCTATAACTCCTATACAGTTGTGTCTTTGTCCAACAAATTATGGATCTAACTGTATTTTAGCCACAAAGTGCTTGCAGATTCAAAACTACAAAGTCTGTTTTCCGTTTTATGAAAAAGAAAAAGAAAGGCTAAAAACAAAGATCCTGTTCATTCTTTCTGTTCTTTTCTACTCTGTCCTCTGCAGCTGTTATAACTGTGGAGGTCTGGATCACCATGCCAAGGAGTGTGGCCTGCCCCCCCAGCCAAAGAAATGCCACTACTGCCAGAGCATCACGCACATGGTGGCTCAGTGTCCCCACAAGGCGCTGGCGCCCGCCACAGGCTCTCAGGACCAACATGCGTCTACCTCGGCCTCTAGCCCAGGGACCGGGCCTTACCTCTCTCTCCCAGAGGAAGAGGAACGCTCTGGCTCATCTCCTCTGGAGGGCTCCTCCTCTTCCCCTGAGGAGCCCCATACACAACGTGGTTCTCGGACCCAGAGGTGGAGGAAATCCTGAAAATAGTCCATAGAGGTGAATCTTTCACCGCTAGCCTCAATCAAGGTTACCTGAAGCTCCCCTCATCTACCTCACACCTGTGAAAAATGGGAGGTCTTTATTTCTTTACTTTTATTGTTTTTCTTTTGCTTTGTTTGTTTTACAATTTCTAACCAGCGCAGCTATGGCAACGATCAACGGGGTACGTGATGGGCAAGAATGTGTGTGACTGACTTGCAGTCATTTGGTGCAGCTATGGCAACCACTGCTGGAATGGTGACTGCAGGGGATTACTCTTGTTTCAGTCCCTGCAGCACGAGAGTGAGAAAAAAACGAAACAAAACACTGTATAAGTCTAGTCTTGATGATTGTTTTTGCCTTTGTACCCTTGGACCTAAGTATTGGCTGTTATGAATGCTTTTTCTCTGCACGAGTATGTCGCAGATTTAAAGCCACAAAATATCCTGTAGGCCTAATCATTCTGAAAAATCATGATGCATCCTTTTAGCACACACGGTAGCTCATCTTAAGAAGGATTAGAAGAAGACTTCAAGACCTCAAGACCCTCTAAGCGATAATCCAGACCCACAGGACTGTTAGCTTGGCTTCTAAAGATCTTTAGGGAAGCTTTATGGATCTTTTTTTAAAAAGACAGCCAGCTGCTAGATTACACTCTATACTTCTTAAACACTCACATATATACATACATACCTCTTACATGATACAGACCGGACCAACTGATTGTTAGACTTCAAGCATGTGCAAGACTGAGCGAAAGCGTGTGTCCTGTGCGTGTTACGCATGTTCGAACAGAAAGCAAATCTGTCAGACTGAAGCACCTCTACCTCAGGTGTGAGTCAACACTATTAACCCTTATGTTTCCTATTATCATAGATAGACACAGTCTATATAAGACATCATATAATCCATCTAGATCATAGTTTAGATTCAAAGTAATGAACTGATCATTAGATTTCCATTTTGGTCGTGGCATAATTAGTTGAAAATAACATTACAGTTTATAAATTATAGTATAAGTCATTAATATATATATATATATATATATATATATATATATATATATATATATATATATATATATATATATATATATATATAAAGTCACAAGATATAATTGAAATTCTATTAACTTTAAGTAATGCATTTATAAGGAATTAGCTCTGATCTATAGGTGTATATTGCATGGGATGCTTTGTTGGTGTGTGAAAACTCTCTCTCTATTTAACCATTTTCATTCATGACAAATCAAACTGACTTTAAAAACAAACAAACTCCATATTTCCTCTTATTCGCTAATTCAGATACTCAGAAATCACCTTTGATACAGCACAAAAGCTCACCTTTCTGTTACAGGTGTAGTATCAGACCATTATACAATCTTTGTATCTTATTTATTTAATACCTCACTAATTATCCTTCTTGAAAAATGAATGTCAAGCTGTTTGCTCTCCCAGCCATGTTACAGTAAGATCGAACCACCTGTTCCTCTTCCATCTGTGCCTACCATTTGTTAGCCAGCACCAGCCAGGTTAATGCGCAGTCCTCTTTGGGATGAGGTGACATCACTGCTGCTGCTGCTGCTTCAAACTCACTGAAACAAAAGAAAAAAAGGAGAGAGAGAGAGAGAGAGCGAGAGAGAGAATAAGAGTGCTGCTTTTGGTATAACTTGAATCCCAAGCATGGCTTTAGTGGCACTTATTTGTGACCTAACAACTCTTCTCTGACCATACTGAATGTGAAAAGAGCTTATCTGAAGTCGACTCCTCACACAATTCAAGTCGAGTCGCTTTGGAGTTGTATCTTAATGTTCTGACAAATCAAATAACTTTGTATGATTATATCAAACTAGCGTGTGTGTTTTTAAAAGCTCTAACTAGACAAGCAACTTCTTTTGGTATATTTCCATACCAAAGAGTGTGGCTTTATTTTTTTTTTTGAAGGCATTTAATGTTAAGACTTGCTGAAGTGCTTGCTATCCTCGCTCTTTCAAATAAGAGGAACTTATTGCTGAAAGCGCATTAGAGCAGTTGTTGTTGTTGTTGTTATTATTTTTTTAATTTAATGTACAGTTTATTTGAATGTGTGTGTGCGTTAAAGATCAAATCTCAACAATGCAGCATGACAGAGAAAAAAAAAGAAAGAAGTGAATGACCAAACCACAGAAGGAGCACAACCCATGCTCGAAACTCTATGGAAACATCTTTTTATATGATGTATTTTTACATTTTTACACACAATTCCTCTCAGGATGATGAACTGTTCTCAGGGAATTAACCAAAAAAGTGTATTTTATTCTTTTGGGAATCATCCACTGACTTTCTCAACAAACTCTGTTAAGCAATGACGAAGAAACATATGTAACCGATTTATGTACTATTAGCAACTACCTCTTGAGTTATACATAGCTGTGCATTTCTTTTTGTTTGTATATATATAATTTTATTTTATTTTATTTTAATTTTTTTTTTTTTTGATGACCTCAACTTTAGATCTCTGTTATACTGAGGTGTTGTGCAAGACGTTCCCTAATGTTGCCACAGACTTCCTGGTCTTCCTTCCCAATTTTAATGAGTTTTTCTATTACTGCAAAACTTTTTGTTTTTGTTTTTTTTGTTTACAGCAAAAGGCTACCTCATAAACGCTGTTCCTCCACAAACTCCTTACCTCCTCCCAAGCCCTCTACCTCCTCCATGCAGTTTTTTTTTCTTAATTAAAATGCCACTTGTCGCACTAGAGTCACACAGCATTTTCAGCAAATCAGCCCTAGTGGCACATCACTTGTGACTCCAAATATATTGTCCTACAATCAAAGCCCTTTTCTTGACGCCTTTACACATATCGTCAGATTGGGCATTTTGTCTCACACATCCAGGGTGAAAGTTTTTCTGCCAGATCTGTGTTATAGATTCATTATCAATTAGCTGCAGACAGCCAGAGAGTTTACCTCAGTTTGTTGGACTGGCTATAGAGGTGTTTAATAGCAAAATATATGTCATTGTCTCTGTAAACACATTGAGAAAAAAAAACATCAACTGTTGTTTTGTTGTTTGTTTGTAATTCATCATAACCATTTTGGAAACCACTTGATGATTGGTTTAAGAAGGAGAAGAAAAAGATTGTACTCAAGCAAGGAGTGCCTAGCTTTCTTTTTTCGTACGTTTGACCTAAGACCAAATAGATAACATCTTATTTTGGAGCTTCATGGCAATGAGGTCATGGCTTTGGTCAGTCATTTTTACAACCCAATCAGAAATTGTGTGATATCATGTCCTTTTTGCAAACTGCTTTTGTGGTATAGAGCGGCGGTTAACAGTTAAGATAAAAATTTGTAGATTTTGTGGTAATGGTGACATTTCATTAATGACAATTAAAAAAAATGTTTGTTTTCTGTACCTAACCCTTGAGGTTTAAGACTGATGTTTCAAATAACTGCAGTATTATAGTTCATACTCATCTGAGGGAATCACTATGTTGCAGTGGGCCTACATAGTTATGATCAAAATACATAATCCTGGAATAATATAGTGATATTATTGTTGTTATTAACTTTGTGTTTTCTTCCAATCAATGTAACTACTGATTATTCTCCTGTGTACTGTTCAGTATTTGACACAGCCAAGAAACCCTTTTATATGAGAGGTGAATCTCGCTGTGGTAGTAATAATCAGATGGCTGTTTTAAGGTTTGTCAAGGCTGCATCGAGAAAAACAATTTGTTAAATGGCATAATAAACCCTCTTCCATTTTAAATCATGTAAACATTTAAACAAAAGCAAGGAAGGCTTCCATGCAATCATCAAAAACACTAGACAGTTAGTTCCTGGAAGGTGCTTAGTTTGAGTAACATTGTTTTATCAGATGCAGTTTTATACCTTAGAGGAAAGTGAAAACCAAAATAAAGAAAAATTGTAATAAATCTGACAAATCCCATTTTAATTTGAATGTAATCCCATCTCAAAGTTGCCCAAGTGTGCCCTACAGTGGTGGAAGTGAAGAACAGAAATGTCACATGAGCAGCATGTGGCCTTAATGGCTTGTAGAGAAGGCTGTATGTAATATGGTGATAACAAAGATTGACATGTTAAATAAGGATTCTGGGAGCTAAAAGAAAAATTGTTGCCTTAAATCTTTCTGGTTACATTTTATTTGCCTCAAGTCAAAACAGCTCTGTGGAGACTTCAGTTCAAGTAGCCTATACTAAAAATTGAACTGCTTTACTGTGAAAACTATGAATTTCAAAGTTTTGTTTAGCAGAACCCCTCTGTCCACTTAGCAAAATCAATAGTGAGTTAACAGTATTTTGTGTGTGGAGCTGGCCTAGGAAAACCTATTTCTTAAAATGCTTAACATCTGCTTTCAGCTTTAAGGTACTACACTTTCGAACTAACCCAAATGACTTTTACAGGAGTTTATTGGCTTTTTTCCTTTTTTATTGGAATGTGAAGTTAAGAATTAAACAATTTGGAGATTTAATGGCATCTTGCTGCTAATTCAGAACAGAATAGGCTAAGCTAATTCAGTATAAGTGAAGAAAAAGTAAAGAGTGATGATATGATAAAATGGCTGAAAAGAGACCTACTTTTACTCACATGGCTCTAAGATCGATCTGAAAGCCAAGAACTTTATAGCCTAAACTACTCCATTAAATCCATACAGTATAGGCTGCGTGGTGAATTATTCCTAATAATGCATCAGAAGTCACTGAAGAAAGACTGGATATATGCCATGATCTTAGGCAGGGAAACCTCAGCAGATAACCTCGGTTCTCATATGGCTGTTCTCATATGGAGGTTACTGATGACAGAATGAAGCTCACATACCTCATGCTGCCTTTGAAGGCTGCTCTGTGCTTTGCCTTGACAAGAGAAACAATGTGCTGTAGGGGATGATATCATTAATAATGATTTTTTTTTTTTTAACTGAACTGTATCATGTCATACCGACAGACTGAACCACTCAAGGACCTATGAATCCAACCAAGACAGTTTAATGTAGTTGTACTGATAGCTAATGTAACATTTCACATATCTGTTTGTGTTTTTTCATTTTACATTGTGGCCAGGGGAGTCTTCTGTGCTCTTTTCTCTGGAGTACCTAGAGAGCCAAGCACTGATAGCTTTTGAATGGGGGGAAAAAAAAAAGTTTTATGCGCATATCACTCATTATTGTAGCCCCAATATACTGTAAGTGTACTGCCTTTTTTTTTTTCTGTGAATCTTGGATTGGATTTTTAAATATGTCTTAAATGTTTCACTTGATTGGAAAATAAACTTATTATATTGGCATTAAAATATGTATAATTTTTTACTCGATACTGTGGTGATTTAAAGTTTGAATATTCTTATATGTAAAAATCCACACGTACACACACAGTGAATGACCTGTGGCTTAGCAAAAAGGTAAGCTTAACAAAATAATTGACAAAAATTGCATTACAAACTAGATAAAGTTATAACCCCATTATATTTTATTCAGAACACTTATTTTAAATAGCTCTATTTGTGTTTGTCATACAAATACTTTAAAAAATATATAAAATATTCTAATGTAATTGTGTTTTCAATTATTTTATGCAAAAAGCAGGCTTTGCCTCACAGTTCCACCACATCTGTACAAAATCCAGTTATTGTTCACCCACAGAGAGATCAGTACCAGGGATATACTATTTGGGTAACTGAGCTACAGACATGGAAAACACAGCCATTTCATTATGTACACCTGTTTAACTGCTCAGTAATGCAAATATCCAATCAGCCAGTCACATGGCAGTGCCTCAGTGCTTTTAGGCATGTAGACATGGTCAAGATGACCTGCTGAAGTTCAAACTTTTGAATGGCATCACATCAGAATGGGGATGAATGTTGATTTAAGTATTTCAGAAGGTGTTGATTCTACTGAGAGTTTTCCACACAACCATCCCCAGGGCTTACAGAGAATGGTCTGACAAAGAGAAAATATCCAGTGAATGTCAGTTCTCTTGGTGAAAATGTAATGTTGATGCCTGATTGTGACACAGTAACTCAAAAATCACTCATGACAACCAAGGTATGCACAACATGTTGAAACTTGAAGCAGATGGGCTACAGCAGTAGAGGACCACACCAGGTGCCTCTCCTGTCAGTTAGAAACAGGAAACTGACACTCACCAAAATTAGACAACAGAAGACTAGAAAAACATTGCCTGGCCTGATGGGCCTCAGTTTCCACTGTGATAATTAGATAGTAGGTCAAAATTTAGGTGTAGACAACATAAAAATAATGATACATCCTACCTTGTGAACCAGCGGTTCAGCCAGTGATGTTAAGGTGTGGGGGATACTTTTTGGGCCCCTTAGTACAACCTGAATATTGTTTAAACACCATAACCTACATGAGTATTGTTGCTGACCATGTCCATCCCTTTATGACATCTTCTGATGGCTACTACCAGTTGGATAACATGCCATTTCAGAAAGCTCAAATGACCTCAGACTAGGTTCTTGAACGTGACATTAAGAACTTAAATGGCCTCCACATTCACCATTTAGTCTAGTAGAGCAGCTGATGTGGGGGATCCACAACATGAATGTGCAGCCAACAAATCGGTAGCCACTGTGTGATGCTGTCATGTCAATATAAAATATATATTTTATAATATATAAAATATAAAGCATTTTTAAGGAGTGCTTTCACCGCCTTGTTGGACCTATGTTATAAAAATTTAAGATTTAATTTCTGAAGGCAAAAAGTATGTCTGGTGTACCTAATGAAGTGGTTGATGATAGTATATTTGGCTAGGGTGATAAGTAAACCCACTTGAAGGTAACAGATGTAAGTCTTCATCAGAAAAAACAAAACAAAACAATGTAATGAGAGACTATTTACACTGCATTTTGGAGGTTGAAGAATCTCGTACTTTTAAAGCCTGATCCAAATTAAGGATTGCATATCAGGATACCTCTGATTGTACTTCCCTGATTTTTGATCTTTGTGTGTCAAAGGAAAATTTTCAGCCGGATATTTATTAAACAGCAAATATGATGTTATTACGATCAAGTCAACCGCCTGCTAGCTTACTGAGTGAACTGGTAGCTTCTAAATCCTAACCAGTAGTTAATGCTTCTGGAAAATCTCTGTAGACTTTAAACATTGGTTTATGAGCTCTCTTAGCTTTATGACATTTTCACTGCTTGCCTTTGCCACGGCCCCTCAGTCCTGTCTCACTTTTTTCTTTCTCACTCTCCTCCTTAGTGTTCGATCTCTCCTCTCCACTGTCTGTCTGTGTTTTGATTTTACCTGTGTTCACAGGTGGGACTCATTCAGGGTTCCTGCCCTTGGCTTCCCGCGCCCGGAAGTGATCCACGCACTTGTTCCTGATGAGCTTGTTACCACCTCTTCGGTAGTGGCTGTCCTTCAGTCTTCGTTGGAATGTTGAATTAACTTGGTTAGTAAAGCCTGGCTGATTGATTTCATGTGAAGTACTTACCCCGTGTTTCCCTCTGCAAGGTATTCCCAAGTGTACTGTTCGTTTGGTGTGTGGTGAGCTGAAACCTGAGTTTTTTCAAGAATATTTTGTATCTGTGGAGTTCCCTGCCTTCCTGGACCTTCATTAACAGTGGCTTTGTGTTTGGATTTTGACTGTCTGCAAATATATCTGTTGGACTTTTTAAGCCAGAGTCCTGCATTGTTTTCTACAGTCATTGGTTTGAGTTCATCCTGCCTGAACAGCCCTGACAATTTTAAACCAGACCAAATACATTAGTTTAACTTTAGATGACACAGGTGAAGGCTAGAGAAAATGAGTGACAACATAAAAGATACAAGCAGCCACACTGCTGAATACTATGTAGCTAAACATGACTAATCCAGGGTAAAGTTTACATGGTCTCCTGTAAGGTTATAGAGAAATAAAAAATGCTTATGAGCCCAAAGCATTTTAAAAGCAAATAATCTTTCTATATCTCCATAAGTTAATCAATGAAATACAGTGTAGTGTGTAATAATCTGTACGTCTCCAACAATTCTGAAAACCATTTAGGCCTTTTTTAAATGCAGAAGGATGAAATGAATAAATGCCCACGATCTACAAATCAAAGGTTTGCTGCTTTTGGATTGTTTTGTAAATTGAAAATCTTAGGTTTTGGATTAAAAGCTGGATGGATGACAATATTCCTTTAACCACATGTGGCTATTTAGTCTTAATTTTTCACAATAGAAAAGAATAGAGACAGCAGTAATGTGTTGTTGTGTTGAAAGGGGCCTCAAATGTATGCCACAAGAATAACAAAAAGCCAGCCTTTATTGGCTGCTGGCAAAAATATCATAAGATGAACCGAGTCCAAAAATAAAACACAAAACCAAAATTCTAATTAACACAATTGACACAGAGCACACAGTGGAAGCATAATAAATTTCTTGACAATGGACAATGGGAAGATGAGACCATATAAACGCTGAGAGCTGACTGAGGAATGAAAACAGAAAGGGCGCGGTACACAAAGCCACAAAACGGGCAAAGACAATTACACAGGCAGAAAGTAAAAACTGAAACAAGACACGCCATCAAAGTAAAACATGAAACAACCAACAGAAATGTGTCAAGCACAGAGACATGAAGACACGATAGCAGATGGAGTAGAACCGGCATTAAGAGAAAAATGGCACAGGAGAAGAACTAAAATTGCAAGAAGATATGATCATAGCTCAGGAACCAAAGCTCAATTAAAAGCCAAGAATCAAAACCCTAAACACAGGGAATAGTAAAACAATCCAAACAGGCACCAAAACTTCAATAAAAACGGAACAGTAACCAAATAATACCACAAGAATTAAGGTTTAACATTAGTGGAGTGAGCATGACATCAAAATAGGGATCCAAACCAAAGATTTCAAGTGTTAGATCATTAGAAACCAAAGTGAACCCTGGGGACTGTGACCAACAATGTACAATAGATAGACTGGCTATCCATTTGGAGGAGGGAGACAGAAAATAAGATGACATGCTCAATAACTAGCTAGGAATTCTACAGTTATAGCACATGATACAGTAAAGAGGAGAAATTTACTGATGCACAACAAGGTTTGGGGTCGACCAGAGGTTAGCACTGTTATCTCACAGCAACAAGATCCTGGGTTTGAATCCACAGGGCTGCAACCAAGCATTTGCAGTAACTAGTAATGAGTCTTTCACATTGCTGTAGAGGAATTTTGGCCCACTCTTCTTTGCAGAATTGTTTTAAGTCAGCCACATTACAGGGTTTCTCAACATGAATGGCCTGTTCAAGGTCATGTGAAAGCAACAGGATTCAGAGGTTGCCTTGTGTGTTTTGGATCACTTGCGTCTGCTTGAGCTTCAGGATACAAACATTTTCTTTCAGGATTTTCTGGTAGAGGACAGAATTAATGGCTCCATCAATTACAGCAAGTCGTCCAGGTCCTGATGCAGCAAAGCAGCTCCAGACCATCACACTACCTCCACCATGATTAACTGCTGTTTATGAAATAGTGTGATAGTTTTACACGAATGTAATGGGACTCAAACCTTCCAAAAAGTTAAACTTTTGTCTCCTCAGTCCTCAGAATATTTCCCCCAAATCTTGGGGATCATCAAGATGTTTTTTGGCAGCTGTGAAATGAGCCTTTGTGTTGGTTTTGGTCAGCATGGTTTTCTCCTGAGAGATCTCCCTTTGATGCAGTTTTTGCCTAGTCTTCCTTATTGTTGGCTCACAGATATGGTCCTTAGCTAAGGCAAGGGAGGTGTGCAGTTCTTTAGATGTTGTTCTGAGTTCTTTTGTGACCATCTGGCTGAGTCATTGACGTGTTCTTGGAGTGGTTTTAGGTGTGGCTAATAAAATTGAAATCAGCTTTTCAAAAGAATGTGTTTAATCACAGTTAACTCATGATATAGCAAATAAACAAAATTTTAATTTAAAAACTGCATTATATATTTAATTGGGTTATAATGATTTTCACCATTTAAATGTGTCAAATATTCAAACAACTAAGAAATCAGGAAGGGGACAAATGCCTTTTCACAGCACTCTAGGTTAGCTTAACTGATGGGTTTGAATGATTGTCTGTGTGTTAGCCTGGTGACCTGTCCAGAGTATACTGTGCATTTCACCTTATAATTGCTGGGATAGGCTCCAGCCCTAGCATGATCCTGAACTGTATATACAGACAAATGGATGGTCTGGAAAAAATTAATAATAATAAATATAATAATGATAGTAAAAGTCAATAGGAGTTGAGAATAATTAATTGGTAGTGAAAGAACATATTATATGCACCTCTTAAATGCGAGTTCCTGTACTGCTTGTGTGCTCTTACAAGCTTTTTTTCCTCATCCACTTTCTTACTTCCTAAAATTTTTGACCTTGAATAAAGTCACTCGTTTATAGTTCTTCCGTTATCTGACAGGAGAAACATTTAAGAGCCATAAATCACAGATTGCACAAGGCACTGAAAGTGAGGGTCAGTGATGACAAAGTTTTATGTGAAAGAAAATGTTTCTTTATTCTACCAGTTCACCTATGTCCCCACAAGGGGGCAACCTAGCGCTGCTGTATCCTTGTTCCCCCTCAGGCCTGAAGGACAGCCAAAGCAGATTAATCACCTCAACACATCTGACTCACCAAAGAGACTGGTGTTTCTTCACAGCCCTCTCTCTATTCTCCTGCTCGTCTTTAATGGTCTCGCGCCTTGCTTTTTTATAACCATCCGTCTCATTCGCTTTCTCTCTACTAAGCACATCTAGGCTTGAGGGGGTCCATTAAATGAATTGTCTTTGTTTACAGTTTCTCTTTGTTACCACCATCATTTTCCTACACAGCTCCCCTTTTTCAAACACTATCTCTAGAGATGGCTTTGTCAAGGTCAGCTATTTTTATGGCATGCGATACTGGAGGTATCACGGCAAGGCGATGATAAGACGAAGAAGAAACCAGGGGAGCAAGGATAGAGCGAACCAAAGGATAAATACTGCTGGGCCTTTGCTGCAGACACTATAGTGAATGTTTTCAGGATGTCAGATGCAGTATGCAGGTCGAAGAGAGGAGAAGAGTACATATCTTGTCTGTCTTTCTCTCTATTCCTCATTCTTAAACTGCATGTTGACCTTTGTAGTACTGCCTCCAGGCTGTATGCTTTAACCTTTCCAGTTAGATAGAGGGGGCTACTACACTGGGAATACAAGATAAATCACAACTGCTGTCTGTTAATGCAACAGACAACAATACACACTGGCATGCAGGTACTGATGAAACCTTTG
>VVHJ01001067.1:0-12510 GCA_015107715.1 Tylochromis polylepis
ATCAATCAACAAAATGCAGTGAATGAACAAAAGAGAAATCTAAATCAAATCAATATTTGGTGTGACCACCCTTTGCCTTCAAAACAGCATCAATTCTTCTAGGTACACTTGCACACAGTTTTTGAAGGAACTCGGCTGGTAGGTTGTTCCAAACATCTTGGAGAACTAACCACAGATCTTCTGTGGATGTAGGCTTCCTCACATCCTTCTGTCTCTTCATGTAATCCCAGACACACTCAATGATGTTGAGATTAGGGCTCTGTGGGGCCCATACCATCACTTCCAGTACTTCTTGTTCTTCTTTACACTGAAGATAGTTCTTAATGACTTTGGCTGTATGTTTGGGGTCGTTGTCCTGCTGCAGAATACATTTGGGGCCAATAAACAATCATTTATATTTCAGAAAGCATTCTTTGTTTACAGCATTTTTTTCACACCTGTGTAAAACTTTTGCACAGTACTGTATATATCATCCATCTTAATAGAATGTGTACAGGGTATTTAGGAAACAAGATAACAGATGATAAGTGAGCTTGCTGAACCTCAAAGTTGAGACTTTTGTCTAATGGGTAATCATCCAGTAGCTGAGAGAGTTATATTTGAACCAGAGAACTGGACTGACCAATCAACAGACCAGTATTGTCACCCAAAGAGTTCAGTTGTTTATACAACTGTTTTTCCTTGAAACCAATTTTAGTTTAACATATGGGTCACATTTTCACATATTGTTGGTGGAGGACACATTGCTTGCATAAAACATGACAAATGGCTTGTAATTTTTTTGTCCGCAGAGCCTGTTTCAAATGTGACCGTTCAGACAAGCACAACCAACCTGGTGGAGTTCAATGACACAGCAGTACTCATGTGCAGTGTGTCCAAAGGCACATCCCCATCTTATCAGTGGTTCAATGGGAGCTCAGTGATCACAGCCAATGATAATGTTCAACTCAGCAGTGGAAGTACCATTCTCACCATCATGAGCATTACCCGTTATGACCAAGGGCCATACAGGTGTAAAGTGTCTAATGGTGTCAGCAATGAAATCAGCTCTCCTGTGAATCTGACCATAAGCTGTGAGTTCTAACCAAAAGACACCAATACATATGCATACAGTATATAGATGTCTATAATATAATCTGCTATCCCAACAATAACATCTAAAACAATTTATGCCCTGTTCTGTCACCAGATGGTCCAAGTAACGCAGAGATGACAGTCACGCCCCTAAAGAACATATACAAAGGCGGATCTAATATCACACTGTCATGCTCAGCGGACTCCAGTCCTCCAGCAATAATTGAGTGGATGATTGATGGAGTGTACCTAAACCAAATTAGACCAGTGCTTCAACTACAGAATGTTACTGAGAACATTTCGGGAAATTACACATGCCTAATTCACAATACAGTCACATCCAGATTCAGCAGCAAAACGACAGCAATCCAGATTGTGGGTAAGTTTGGTTTGGCAGTACTGCACATGTGACTTTTCTTTGCTTCTTTGATTCTCAAGGCACAGACATTACTTTTTAATTTTTATTTATTTTATTGTATTTTTCACTTTCCCACTTAGACCTGCAGAGCTGATAGACCATTAACACCAAAAATAAAGAGTTGTGGTTTATGCCTTTGCCTTGGTACAATGCAGACGAATTTTCTAGTTTGACACGCCATATTTGTTCAGCTCAAATACATGAGCAAGTTTAAATTACTTACTAAACTCCAACAGATCCTGTGACAGCAGTGGCGGTGCATCTTTTCAAACCAGCAATATTTGGTGAGACGTTCTCTTTGAGCTGTGAAGTGACAGGAAATGCTGACATCATTTATTGGTGGAGAAATGGTGAAGAAATTTCTGCTGACAATAACACAGCGTTTAGCACGGACAACAAGACACTGACTATCCGTTCAGCCCAACATTCAGATGGTGGAAATTATCAATGTCAGGCTTTCAATGATGTAAGCAACCTGACCAGCGACCCCTTCACAGTCACAGTTCACTGTAAGTAAACAATGATGTGCGTTCCTTGCATGCTCTTTGTCAACTGTAAGTATAATATTTAGAGATTTTATGCAATTGAGTGACATGTTTGAATGAACAATTTTTAAGTTTTACATTTGTAGTTTTAGATGTTCAACTATCTCCTTTTCTGCTACAGATGGACCAGAAACAACTTTTGTTATTGGCCCAGCTTTTGCTGAAACAGGACGTCAAGCTGTCTTCAATTGTTCTGCTGAGTCAGAGCCTCCCAGCATATTCAGGTGGTGGTTCAATGAATCCATTGTGGCCAATACATCAGGGTATACAATCGACATGCTGTCATTAAACATGAGTGGAGAATACAAGTGTATGGCCATTAATATTGTGACAGGAAAGAACAGCACAAACTCCACAACGCTCACAGTGATTGGTATGAAAACTTAAGGATTCAGAGGAATTAGATGAAACATTCTTAACATTTTTAACCAAGACTCTGGCTGCTATTGTGTTCCAAGAATAAAGTGCACTAAAGAAATCTTACCTTCTCAACTCTTATGTTTTGTGTTTACAGAGGCCATACAGTCAGTGATGATCCAAAGCAACACAATTCCAATAAACAATGAAAACTTCACTCTCACCTGTGAGGTTATTGGACCCTATGACATGATCTACTGGATGAAAGACAACATGAAGCTCAACATGGACTCCTCTAATGACTTACATATGTCCTATAACACTGAAAACAACATGCTGCACTTCACCCCAGTGACAATGTACAATGATGGAATATATCAGTGTGCTGCTACCAATAAGGCTGGTGATCATGTGAGCCCCCAGTACAGACTACTGGTGAATTGTGAGTATGACAGAAAGCAATGAAAAGTGTTTTTTGAAAAGTAGTTTTATTAAATTTTGTACTTATTTTCAAATGCTAAATGCTAGATGCAAATTGTTTTAATACCTGTATCCCTGAGAAAATGTATGCTGTAAGGAAAATCCAGATGAACAGTTATGATATTTTTTTAGTAGTATTTAGATATTTGGGGAATTTTAATACTAAACAAAACAGCTTAGATGTTTTTGGGTTGATGTAAAAAATGTATTTAATTTATCCTCCTTCTTAGAAAGAGGAACAACGGCTAAGTAGAGAATTTATCAAGTGTTGTGTGGTTTGCTTTGTTTGAAGATCCAATCCATATTGTGAAAGTAATTGCACCAGTGATATCTGTCAAAGAAGGTTACGCCTATAATTTAACATGCAATGTAACTGGACCTGCTGAATACATTTACTGGATGAAGAATGGACAGAGACTTCATGGAGATAACAGAATTATTTTCTCAGTGGATAACAAGACAGTTGCGTTTATTCCAGTAGATCGAAATGACACTGGAAACTACCATTGTTTGGCTATTAATGCTGCTGGAAACATGTCCAGTCCTCCTCACATGCTCGTTGTCATCTGTGAGTTTGATATTTTAAGAATTTATGCAACTGAGTGATACGATTTGACTTTTCTTTTTTTTTTGTAAGATTCATAATATTTGTAGCAAGTCAATTTTCTGTAAGTTTATTTATGTGAAATACCAAAAGTTCAGATATAATTATTTACAAATAAAAAAACCCCACATGTATACCATATGAAACATCACAGATGGCGGTATATAAAAGATAATGCACAGATGTTAAATTATACTTATGTATCATTTTGTGCTTGTGTGTTGTGTGTATGAGTAATTTTTTAACGTCTTTTGGCTTTTGAAAAAAAGAAATTGTTCCATAGCGTGCCTATATGTTACTCATCAACAATATATGTATAACCAGAGGGCATCAATAGGCTGTTGTGTGGCTGTCTTGGCCCATTTAAAACTCATTGAGATTTGCTAAAGCAGTGTGCTGCCTTTGCTGGTATGGTTAACATACATGGTGGTCAAGCAGTTTGTGAAAAAGGCTTTTTATGGTGCCCTGATAGCAATCCCTGAGTATTGTTGGCCTCATCCTAAAGATCTTTAAATGTGGGCACTGCTGGAGCTTTCTAACAATAGCTTTAATGTGAGTTACCTATGTCATGTCTTTGTGACTAAATGACTTTTGTGTGGTTTGTTTTGTTTGCAGATCCAATAGAAAAGGTGGAAGTAAAAGCACCAGTGATGCCAGCCATAGAAGGTTCTTCATATAACTTAGCATGCAGCGTAACTGGACGTGCTGAATACATTTACTGGCTGAAGAATGGGGAAAAACTACATGACAACAACAGAACTGTTTTCTACATGGAAAATAAGACACTCCACCTCAGTATGGTGCAGCGCTATGATAATGGAAACTACTGCTGCATGGCTATTAATGCTTTTGGAAACATGACCAGCCCTCCTTACAACCTCATTGTCAACTGTGAGTATATTATTTAAAGTTATGCACTGAGTGATTATTTTTAATGGAAAATTGCTACACTTATAGCGCATCGTTTTTAGTTAGATAAATCCATTATGTTTGAAGATGCTAAAATATCACAGTGTGGATTCTGTCGGTTGCTGTCAGATTAACTTTCTCCTTTGCAGATGGACCAGACACGCCCATTATTTATGGGCCAGCTTTTGCTGAAACAGGAGGTCGAGCTGTCTTCAGCTGTTCTGCCATGTCAGTGCCACCCAGCCAGTTCCACTGGGGGTTTAATGAATCAATTGTGTCAAACACGTCACTGTATCCAACTAGCCTCTTGTCTTTCAACATGAGTGGAGAATACACCTGTATGGCTATTAATAATGTGACAGGAAAGAACAGCACAAACTCCACAACGCTCACAGTGATTGGTATGAAAACTTAAAGATTTTCAGGGAAATTTGTTGCAACATGTGCTTCTGAAACTAATCAATTGCAAATTCTTATTGTGTTCTTAAAGTCTTAATATTTTATGGGCAAGTACTCCAGTCAAGATGTCTTACTCTTTTGTGGTTAACTGTTTATGTTTTGTGTTTACAGAGGCCATACGGTCAGTGATGATCAAAAACCAGACAATTCCTATAAACACTAAAAACTTCACTCTCACCTGTGAGGTTACTGGGCCCTATGACACGATCTACTGGATGAAAGACAACATGAAGCTCAACATGAACACCTCTAATAACTCTTACATGTCCTACAAGATTAAAAACAACATGCTGCTCTTCACCCCAGTGACACTGGAAAGTGACGGGACATATCAGTGTGTTGCTACCAATAAGGCTGGTGATCATGTGAGCCCCAAGTACAGTCTGTTGGTGAACTGTGAGTATTTGTTGAGAATTAGTTCTGAGAAATCAATCATTTTAATTCCAAATATTTTGTGGGATTTTGTGCCAAGGAAACAGTATTCATAATTTTACAGTACATTGTTCAGACTAAATCTTTGTCTTTTTCCAGATGGCCCACTGAATCTGACCATTTCCTCTGCAAGTACGTCCAACGTATTGACCCTGACATGCCAGGCTGATTTTCGGCCAGTGTGTCACTTCTCCTGGTTCTTCAACAATCTGTCAACACCTCGACAGAATGGACCTGTTATTAATGTCTCTAAAACAAGACAGAATTCGGGGAATTACATATGCAAGGGACAGAACCCCGTGACTAATATCACAATGTACCAAAATTATACCATGACAGGTGAATAAACCACATATTTCCTCTCTACTCATTTTTCTGTAACAGGTTCTTTAATGTTGTTGAACAAGAGTTGTTTTACTACAGCCTATGAGCTCATAAGGAAATGCACAAAACATTTTAAGACGTTAATGCCAAAAGGCTTCTTTTTTGTGTAAAAAATGTAAAAAGCTAAGATGGTCACACCTCTCTTTTTAAATTTTCATTAAGCCACAGCTATAAATTTGCAAATGTCCTGCAAGTGTTTTTCTTTCTTTTCCAGTCCTAACCTCAAACATTTCTCTTTGCTTGTCATATTTTCCACCCCCAGCTAACGCCCCTGCCATCCACTTCCCATACCAAGGCAGCTTGATGATGATGGTTCTGTTTGCCTTGTCTGCGCCTGTGTTGTTCAACTGAGTCCTCCATGCTGTTAAGTCTTCTGAGAATGAAAGGCTTCTTTCTCTCTTTGTGTTTTTTGACAACAATCTTCCTGCACAGTAATTGGGAAAACATAGTCTAGTCCATATTCCTAATATTAGACATACACATTATTTAATTAGTGCAATGTCTGCTTTTTTATGTTCAATATTATTTCTCTTAAGAATGAAAAGTAGTTGTGTTAATTTTAATACTCACACTGCAATCACTCCCCTGGAGCTAGCTCAGAGAATACGCTTGAATATTTTCATAAAGGGAAAGCATGTGAGTGTACCATTTCTTACAAATTAAAATCACACTGCGCATTTAACCTTATTAATAATATATTTAATATTATATAATATGTACGTAGATGTTTTATTATACCTTGATTCACCTTATTTATTATAAATGAATTAAAAAAAAAAGAGTGTATTTTGTTGAGATTTTATTAAGTGGGATATTTAAAATAATAATGGTCCCATTCAGAAAGTTATAGTGAAATCAAATTCCAGTCATACAGATTCTTTTACACTGTGTTTGTAAAAAAATATAACGTGTATGCATAGAAAATATGATTGGCAATGAGTCTTACAAAAGCATGCATGCATAAGAATGGAGGGCTTCTTTATGTTGCTCATATGGGCACGGAGGGGTTGATGGATTTCCTTTGGCATATCTTCATGTTCTTGAACTTTTCCATCTTGCAGTGTTTTTTCCCTTGTGGTTTGAATAAATTGAGAAAGATAAAGCAATTGGACACAAAAAAAGAAAAGAAATAAAAAATTAAAATCAGATACTAGAATAATTTTAAATGTGTCATTTCTATCTGTAATCACTCTAAGTCATGATAATAAAGAGAATACAATTTTTTTTCCCCACAATCTTTCTCTCATTATTTTTTTTACCTTGTCTATTTTATAAATCTCAGAAGTTATAGGCAACTTACACTTTCTAATGTTGGCAATGTATCCGACAGTATTCGAGCAGTGGCAGGCTTTGTTCATCATCCCATTTTCCTTTCCTGAGTGACATATGATAAAAGAAGCTGAATGGGTTAGAATACTGTATTTTTATAAGCGAGAGGCTGTACTTACATAAAAGTGATTGCTTTAATACTCAATACGTGTAAAATTTATACATTCTTTGGTAAAATTCTCATGTCACCTTTACAGGTGCAAGGTCTTTTGTCCTGTCTTTGGATGACTGGACGTACAGTTGTAAGTAGTTCTCCAACAGCAGATCCTGTAACACAGTTTATTATAGAAATTATTTTAAAAGATTTGTACTAATAATTTTTATAAAGTAAGTAATTTAGATATAAACCTGTAACTATTATTAAGGAGCTGGTCTTGTCAAAATGTGTTTAGAAAAATAATCTCACATACTGTCAGTGAATGCGCTGACAATCAAAGTCTGTTTCTTTGTCTCATGAACACCTTTAACAAATGAAAAGAAAAATTATTTTTTTTTAAAAAAGAGACTGGAGAAATAGGGTGCACAGGATACAAAAACATTTTTACAAAGTATCATACTATACCTTGGATGTAATCAGTGAATATTATCAGCCCAAGAGCCAGCAGCAAAAGCACTCTAGGTCTCATGTTGGAGAAAAGGCAATCCAACTCAGGGAAGGAATCCTGCTTGTGCACCGACTTCAGTCCCAGAGAAGGAATGATGGGGTTGGTGTTCTGGCTCTTTATAAAGGATGACTGTGATGAAATCATAGCTGTGGCACATTACTCAACTGGCTGAAAAAGCAATTTTATGGTATGTGGCAGTGACTGACAGAATGATGTACACTTGCCAACAGATATCGGTTTTGAGGAATGGCTTTTTGCTTTTAGAGAGATTCACATGGTTACTGTGATGAAAAGACCATTTGAATGTCAGATGTGCCCATTTTTTTTTTAAGTCTCTAGTTAAACTTTCCTGACAGGATTTTATTACAGCAATAATCTATTACTTTGTGATCATTTTAAATTATTGTGCATTTTATGTACATTTTATCTTTTTGCTGTCTTTCACTGATTGATAAAAGTTGGGATCATATTCTGTCTTCAGGATATATCTGTTACTCCCTTTTAAAAACAACAACAAAAAAAACAAAAAACTGGCTGGCTGTTATCACTTCTGTCAGCATGCCTGCAACTGATACATCACTATCAATATTAAATCATATTTGCTAATGTCAAGAAGAGCTGTAAGTGCTCTGCTTTTGTTTCATGTGTGATGACTGTTGGAGAACGGATCAGATTCGTGGTAAAACTCACAAACGGGTGGTAAGGGCAAAGTTAGACTTGCTTGCCGTCCTCAAGTTTCCAAAACGTGTGTCTCTGCTCACAAAATATGCGTGAGACAGGAACAAAACCAGTCAAGCAAAAGTAATAAATCTCTTTTACAATCTATATGAACTCTTGATGAACCTAAGGCCTAAAAATGTAGCTCTGCATCAGTGGTACTCAGCACACAGATCCAATCAATCTTGTTTTGATATTTAATGCATTTCTTTCATCACTTACACAGTTGGCCATCCTATTGTTCATGTAATGTAGCAGTGTCCTCACACAAGAGGCTCAGAAGCATGTTAGTGTGAAGTAAAGCCTTTAAATATTTGAAGGAGCCATTACAAAAGACTTATCTCAATTCACAGACATCTAGATGTATCACCGCAACTTCCCGACCTACTCAAACACATCTATACTTGCAACAAAACAGTCTCTCATATGACACTCTGTTGCTGTTATGGATAAAGGAAAAAGATACAAGGGCATTAATGAGATAACACGATATGATGAAAAGCAAGTAAACTGTAACGGTCAATTGTTTGCAAGTGCAGACAAGCAAAAAAACAAAACAAAACAAAACTTTGGTCCTTCAAATAATCAGGTACAAAAAAAACCCAAACACATCAGACATCGCAGTAAAGCTATTGCCAAATAAAGGTAACCTGAAGAACAGTGAAACTGAGATGATTTACAGGGATCTTCTAAGAAGGGCAGTTGTTGTATCTTGTATACAGGCATATTTTGGCTTAAACCTGATATATCCTGCATCCTTTTCCAACAAGCTCCTGTTCCTAAAGTTCAAGAGAGTGCAACCAGTGTGTTTAGGATTCATGAGCTATAACTAAAGGGAGAGCAAGCCTTTAACAAGGTCCTGCAATCAGCAGTTTGACCTACAGAAAATCTTCCTTAGAATATAAAGCTGCTGCCTACTTGTGAAATTTATTCATGCCCACTAAACATCTGGACTGATGTGTGCTCTAACAGCCATCTTTTCACGTATTGTTGAAGGGTGCTTTATGGTTGGCACATTAGTCGTGTTGCTTGCAAACAGTGACATCACCATAGCAGTTACCATTAATACTGGTGCTTAGGGCTCAGTTACCCGCTGCTGCATTTTCCAAAACAAAACAAAACCTCCACATCAGCACTGGTGTAAGAGCAGAAGAAGCTGAAACCAGAAGCTGAGTTTTTTAAGAAGTTTTTTTTTTGTTTTTGAGAAAGATTCATCTTGTCAAGCTGTTGCCGCTTCCTCTGTATAATTTGGGAATTACCGACCATGGTGCCCATGCCACCCACACATGGGTAGAAAAATTGAGAGGTGTGCGACTAGCTAAAATGACACCAAAACAAAACTTGCACTAGTGGATATGACATCACTTTTAACGAGCATTGCCAATCATGAGGGCGATTATGGAGAGTATAATTAGCTCATTACTATTCTGTTGAACCATACACACAAAACTCTCCAATTGTATTGATTCCTTGTGTCAGAGAAACTAATGGAACAGGTGCAAAATTGGGAATGGAAGTAGGACTTTGTCAATTCATATAAACAAAAACCGTATGGTCACACTGTCTTTAACAGTGGTCACCAACCCAAGCCTTGAAGAGGTCTTCCACAAATAGTTTATGTAGCTCTTAGCCCTTAATAACTGATTCTATTCATCATTACACATCTTAATAATATAAGTGCAATGGTTTCTTGAAACAGGGACAAGGACCACTGTGGTAGTGTACTTTTGTGACCTAGATGCTCAGTTTTCAGTAGGTTCACCTAGCAGGGCCTTGAGATGGGCATGCAAGGGTTCACATACAGCTTGATATCCTTTTGGGGTCAGGTGAAGGTAGTCATACATGTCCTGGTGGGAGATGCTACCATTGGAGTGAACAAAGCCGGGGTCTACATTGAGGAAGGAAGCATGAGGAAGCGATGTTAAGGTGTCCTTTACTAGCTCATTCACCTTGGCATTTCGTTCCCGTAGAGGGTTTGGCATCTTTCCTCTGGGCAGTAAACTCTGGAAAACAAACATTAGCATACTTATTTTTAAATGTTTCATATAAGGAAATTTTGTTTAATAAAATACAACTTATCATCCACATGTTAGCTGAATTTTCAATTAAGTTTCTGTCCCCAAGATACATACAGTAAATTAACACCGTTACATTTACATGTACAAATACCCTTTTTTGGCACCCTAACATTCACCTGTAGAAACTGTTCTGGTTTACTTTAAATTACACATCATTTAGCAAACCTTGACCCAAACAATCTAAGATATCCAGAGTTAACCTTTTTTTACAAAAAAAAAAAAAATTTAATTGAATTTTTGTGTTCAATACAATATAGTTTCAGTTGACTTTTAAACTGTTTGCCTGTTTCAGTTAAGTTTTTATTGTCTGAAAATCTTCAGATTTAGTGTAGTTTTCTTTAGCTTCAGTCTTTTTAATTACTTGAGTGAGCTGGGTTTGCTGCCCTTTTTTAATTCTTCTTTCCGTATTCAGTGGTGACTTGAACAAAATTCTATTGGGGATCCAAATTTCTTAAACCATTAAGTTACATACATTGAAGGTGGCACATGAAACAAATGCAAATGATTAAATCTTAAAACAAAAACAAAACCTATAGATGTTCGTGATCTCTGGGTGTGATTATGTTCGTGCAGTTTTGTTCAGACTGCCCAACCCGTTAAAGGGGAGATCAGTATAGGAAGATAGTAAATTCAAGAATTTTAGAATAGTCATTAGAATACATATAACACTTTATAAATACACTTAACTCATCCCAGTCTCAATAAACATATTTACCACAGCCTCATCAGACAACTTGCATTGATAGATTTTACAAAATTACCAAAGACTCAAGTTAAAGATAGTTTTGAAGGTTCACAAATTTGTTCCAGTTAGCATTCAATTTTTCCAAAAGTTGCATTTTTATTTCAGGTAGCTGAACTATTTCCCTTTCAGTCTTTAACTTTAGTTGCAATAGCATCAGCAATGATTGTACTGTATACACAGCGCCTACCAAGATAAACAGTTTACTGTCTTTGCCATTCTCTGCAGACTTGTTAAAGAGCATGTCTGTAGAGTGCGTGCTGCACTGTGTTTCCAAATGGGCCTCAGAACACAATACTTCCAAGCCCTTACTCTTATGAGCAATGGTTTACGGTGTATATGTATATTTAAAATGCTTGAATATACTATGTGAAACGGCTCACTGATAATCGAAGTCCCAGCCTATGAAGAAGTATCCATAACTTTATACTTCACCTCATTTCAGATTGCTAAAAGGGGTGACATCACTCTGTACTTTGATGGTTGAATTAACTTCATTAGTCATTTTCAACAAACATGCGGGTGAACAAATTAACACCCGATACAAGGAATGCATTAGAAAAAACACCTACAAGTACAAGCGTGTGGGCATTGGGAAGCTTGTTCTTGATAACTTGGATAATAGCCAAGATGCCTCCACAGATCTGTTCAGGAGTGTGACCATGATTGTTAGTGCCTACCCACAGCACTACGACCTGCAACAACAAAAGACAAGGCAATGCATGACTGAACACATGTTGATGATAGTTTGGCGTCAATGTACCTGGAAGTGGTATTTTAACACACAGTTGAGCACAATCAGTCTTTTGTGTGAATAAACAAGCATGGTCATGTTCTCTATTTCTGGCACTGTTTTGAACCTTTGGGCAGATGTTATCCAGTTCACCGTTGCTCAGTCGCCACAGCACATGTTGTGTTGCATCACCACCCACCCCAAAATTAAGGCAATGGAGAGGTGAGAACAACTGACGCCATATCTGCAGACAAACCACAACATATTTGCATTCACATGTCAAACGAGTTTTCACACTGAAAACATTTATGAGAAAATATAAAACAGTTATATAATAAACAGAGCCACATATATGAATGCGATCTTTGTTTTACCCCAAACTCGTGCATGAGCTGAACAAGAGAGTCTCCAACAAACAGGACATCAGGTTCTTTGTCTTTACTGTCGGACACAAACCGATTGTGCTACAAAAAGAAAATGGAAAAGATGCAAACTTTTATATTTTTTTTACTACAGTACGAACCACTGCACAGCATACACATATTATAAGATAGAACTTTTTAAAACCTTGTTTTGTTTTGTTTTTTTAGGGGGGGGGGGGGTTAAAAAAAAAAAAAAAAAAAAAGAATAAAAATAAAAAGGGA